>JARGCV010001252.1:0-45000 GCA_034064705.1 Bothrops alternatus | reverse complement strand
TACAACAGTTACAGAGCTCCCATTTATACACTACAACAGGGATCTTCAAACTTGGCCCTTTTGTGACTTGTGGACTTCAACTCCCAGAATTCCTCAGCCAGGCATGCAGGCTGAGGAATTCTGGGAGTTGAAGTCCGCAAGTCATGAAGGGGCCATAGTTCCCCCATGCTGGCTGAGGAATTCTGGGAGTTGAAGTCCACGAGTCATGAAGGGGCCACAGTTCCCCCATGCTGGCTGAGGAATTCTGGGAGTTGAAGTCCATGAGTCATGAAGGGGCCATAGTTCCCCCATGCTGGCTGGGGAATTCTGGGAGTTGAAGTCCAGAAGTCATGAAGGGGCCATAGTTCCCCCATGCTGGCTGAGGAATTCTGGGAGTTGAAGTCCACGAGTCATGAAGGGGCCACAGTTCCCCCATGCTGGCTGAGGAATTCTGGGAGTTGAAGTCCACCAGTCATGAAGGGGCCATAGTTCCTCACGCTGGCTCAGGAATTCTGGGAGTTGAAGTCCACGAGTCATGAAGGGGCCATAGTTCCCCCATGCTGGCTGAGGAATTCTGGGAGTTGAAGTCCACCAGTCATGAAGGGGCCATAGTTCCTCACGCTGGCTGAGGAATTCTGGGAGTTGAAGTCCACCAGTCATGAAGGGGCCATAGTTCCCCCATGCTGGCTGAGGAATTCTGGGAGTTGAAGTCTACGAGCCATAAAAGGGCCAAGTTTGGAGACCCCTGCACTACCCTACATGCTGACCAAATTAAATAACATGGTTGTGAGTAGAATTTGGTGGGGGGTGGGTTGTAATCTGAGAGGTCTTTTAATGTTGTCTTGCTTTTTCCTTCCCTTTCTAAATGAACCCAACCCAGCTGAAAAGAATGAAAAATCACACCTCAGTGGTGCTCTGTTATGGCCAGGAGGCATTTGCTATCGTTGTATCTAAAGCGAGAGAATTTCTTGAGTGAGAGCAGGTTCCCACAAAGGGTAAAATCTCACTTTTTTCAGCCTGTGAGTTCCTCTTTCATTGAGTAGCTGCGATAGTTGAAGTGGCTCAGGATGAGGGCCCCGTGCATAACCCTTCCTTCCTTCCTTCCTTCCTTCCTTCCTTCCTTCCTTCCTTCCTTCCTTCCTTCCTTCCTTCCTTCCCTCCCTTATTCTTCTCACACTCCTTCCTCTTCCTCCCCTTTCCTTTATTCTTCATTTTCTTTCTCCTTCCTTCCATCCTTCCTTTATTTCTCTCACTCCTTCCTTTCTCTTCCCTCTTCCTCTCCTCTCCTTTATTCATCTTCTCTCCTTCCTTCCTTCCTTCCTTCCTTCCTCTTCTCTCTTCCTCTCCTCTCTTTTATTCTTCATCTTCTTTCTCTTTCCTTCCTTCCTTCCTTCCTTCCTTCCTTCCTTCCTTCCCTTATTCCTCTCACACTCTTTCCTTCTTCTCTCTTCCTCCCCTCTCCTTTATTCATCTTCTTCTCTCCTTCCTTCCTTTTTTTTACTCTTAGAGCTTGCATATTTATTGAACAAATCCTACTAAAAGAGCTAAAATACATTGAGTGTTAGTGCATTATTAAAGATCACACTGTTACAAAAGCCTACATTTTCAGCAGCACACAATTGCAATTATACATAAATGCCACAACTGCTGAATACTCTTTTTTGTTACATGTATATACAGCACAATTGACTTATCTAAACTACTAGAAAAAATGTGCACAAGAATGGGGTAGGAGGAAGAGGGAGAGAAAATTAAGAAGTGCAGTGCATGCATTGGCATTTAACAGTCAGAAGCTAAATGGTTCAGGACAAAATCTGCCCAGTAAAGGAAGAGTCGAAAGACAGAAGTTATATAAAAAATCAAGGTGGGCTCCCAGACTGTGTCTAACACAACAACATTCCATGAATAGATGATACTGTTTTGTTTTCAAAATTGTTTCCTAATTTTCTGGGAGCAAGAACAAAATTGTAAAATCCACACATTGGAAATACTGTGGAAATATCTTAATTGTCATTTTAAGAGTTCCCTTTTCGGCATGTTTAAAAACAGTCAATTTAATCAGTTTTTAAGATGATATTAAAAACATGCTAAACCCCCTTTTAAAAAATATGCCTTTCTAATGTATTAAAAAAAAGACAAGAGAATACCCTTAAAGATCATAAAAAATTATTGCTGTTCTTCAACCAAATTACTAAGCAGAATGGCAAAAACAAAAATTGTAGTAAATTACAGTTTTGTGATTGCTCCCACTATCAATGCAAGATTTGTGAACATACCCAGGTGGGAATCAGTTCCTTACTTGCTATATTAGGAATTACTCACCCTACAACACTGAATAAGAAAGCCACACTGAAGACACAAAGAAACAAGTCAGTCCAGTCTAAAGAACAAGAACAAAGTACCAACACCTTCTTAGGACATGGAAATTAAAAATAACTCCATCAGAGCTACCTTGCCAAGGAGCATGTTTAAAGTCCAAAATAGCACCATTCATCAGTGTCTCAAATCCCGTGGCAGCATCTCAGTCACTTACCACAAGGAAACCATGAGTTTCTTACTACTTCTATACATCAAAAGAGTACATGGATAAAATATAGAGATATACAGACAATTGATGAAAATAAACTACTAGGCTTGTTACATCTAAAATGAAATAAAAGGGGGACTCTCAGCCTCTGCAAGAAGCAGTTAGGAATCATGGAAATGATTGCATGTGGTCAGTTGTTTTTGGCTAGTGGAAGACATTGCTGTGGTAGAACAAGGCCTGAAGGCCCACCTGTAGTGTTTGTAAACTTGAGTTCACAATGTGAAATTCTGAGACCTTTTACTTGAGTCAGAATGGTCAAAAACCGGTTTATGGTACATATATTCCACTGTAATTCTCTAAAGCAAGGCTCAGAGTCCCGTACTTTTCTTCTTATGATTTACAAAGAAACAATTCCCAATATATGACACCATGATGACCTCATCAACACCCATACACCATATTTAATACAAATGAGGAGTAATGATTAAAAAGAGAGGTAACTGATTTTGTTGGCATGGTGTCCATAAGCCATTCACTGGTGTCAGGAACAGAGCTGTCTCATTCTTTTTCCGATTAACTTCCTTTGGGATGGGAAGGTTGTCCTTAATACATCCTCCATGTCCATGGCTCATTGGAATATGTTTCAGGCTGACTGTGAGCCTTGGAGGATAAACCATTCTTGCACTCTTTTAAGACTCAGAAATTCACTGTCAGCAAAATGAAAATTTTTGACAAATTCCCCTTCTCACTTTCTCTCCTTTCTACATGATCTGAAATACAAATGTGAGTTTAAAAGGGGCAGCATGCTATAGAAAAGAATTTATATAAGGGGAAAGAGAGAAGGCTGGGTAAGGGGTGTGGGAAGGAATGACTGCACCTTTTTCTGAGTGCAGCCTTGGAAAACGGGGGAGGGGAGAAACGGGGTGGGGGTAGCAGCAAGAGGGGGAAATCTTGCTCTCTTTCAGTCTTTGGTTGTCTATGCTGCTTATATTGAACAATAAGCTAATTCTGATGGTAGCTGGCCCAGCGCCAAACTCTCCCTTCCCCAGCGCCAAACTCTCCCTTCCTCCTTCCTTCCTTAACATAAGAACCTAAGAACCTAAGAAGAGCCATGCTGAATCAGGCCAAAGCCCATCGAGTCCAGCCTTCTGTGTCACCCAGTGGCCCACCAATTGTCCATGGGGATCTTGAGCAGAAAGAGAAGGCAAAACCCTCCCTTTCCCTTGACCCCCAAACAAATGGGACTCAAGGGAATCCTGCCTGCCTCAACCAACATAGAGGTGGCACATGGACATCCATTTTAATAGCCACCGATACACTTGGCACCCATGAATCTATCTAGCCCTGCCTTGAAGCTGTCAAGGCTGACAGCTGTCACGACCTCTTCTGGAATCTTCTGGAAGTGAATTCCATAAACCAACGACCCTCTGGGTGAAGAAATATTTCCCTTTATTTGTCCTCACTTTCTTACCTATGAGCTTCAGGGAGTGCCCCCTTGTCCTGGTATTGTGTGATAGAGAAAAGAATTTTTCTCTATCCACCTTTTCTATCCCATGCATGATTTTATACACTTCATAAGAACATAAGAACATAAGAAGAGCCATGCTGAATCAGGCCAAAGCCCATCGAGTCCAGCCTTCTGTGTCACCCAGTGGCCCACCAATTGTACATGGGGATCTTGAGCAGAAAGAGAAGGCAAACCCCTCCCTTTCCCTTGACCCCCAACAAGTGGGACTCCAGGGAATCCTGCCTGCCTCAACCAACATAGAGGCGGCTCCCTCCCTCCCATCCAGGACATGGCACAGAAGCGTTGCTTGAGCAGGGTCCGTAAGATTGTCTGGAACACGACACATCCTCTCCACAACCTGTTTTCCTTGTTCCCTTCTGGGAGGGGGGGTGGGCTTTGTGGTATCCGTAGCAGAACATCCAGATTCAGCCATACTTTCCTCCCATACAGCATTAACCTTGTGAACGCTCCAGCTTCCTCCTTCCGTTACGTATTCAAGATGGACAGTGTTCAATATTTATTTGCTACGTATACATACCTAGGGGTGTGGGTCTATACATAGGTTGTGTATAGTATGTTTTAGACGTGTGTTATGTATGTGTTTCACTTTGAGAGCGGGCAACTACATTTCATTTTTTGATGTGTGCCATTGTGCCCAGTAAAAAAAATGACAATTAAGGTTATCTTATCTTAGGTTTATACCTGTAAGCCCTACTAAAGTGGCAGACAGCCTCAACGCTGCTGGAGAGGCATTCAGCCTAATGGGCTAAAGTACCGCTACTTTAAGTTGGGATGCAAGAGACATTAGGCCCGTAACTGTGGACAGTGCTGCATCGAGGGATGTGCAAATGAAGCCGGTTAGACAGCATCGGAAACCTCCCCCCCCACCCCTTGCTGTCTCCGCAGAGCGCCACGTGGCGACCGAGATGACGAACCCTTTCTTTATTCCTCTCACACCCCTTCCTTCCGCTTCTCTTTTCCTCCCCTCTCCTTTATTCTTTTTTCTCTCTTTCTCTCTCTCCTTCTTTCCTTCCTTCCTTCCTTCCTTCCTTCCTTCCTTCCTTCCTTCCTTCCTTCCTTCCTTCCTTCCTTCCTTCCTTCCTTGCTCCTCCCTCCCTCCCTCCCCTCCCATTCTTTTTTCCGACTCTGGGAGGAGAAATAAAGCATTAGGGAAGGCCAAATTGAGCTGCCTTATCTGTTTCCTAGCACACTCTGGCTGGGGATGATGGGAACCATAGTCACCCGGTCTGCGAAAGATACCAGTAGAAGAACTGGGGACTTTCCCAGAGTTTGGAGATTGGGGGGGGGGCAAAAGATCGAGATGGGAACCCTGATCACGTGACTGCAGCCCTGGCTTTTCATTCACACGATCACAGCCCCCTCCCCTGATTTCCTTTTGACTCCCCCCTGGCTGTTCCTGGCCTCTTGAATGTAATAAAACTTTGCTCGGTTTGGTTGAATTGACTGATTGATTGACTGATTGATTGATCCACCAGAAGGAATCAGTCAGGCAGGAACCACGAGGGTCTTAGATGATGAGACGTCCTCCAGTTCTGACGTTGTCACATCTTGCTCCAAGACCTTGAATTCTCCAGCATCGCAGTCAAGCCCAAGCATGACTCCAGGAGGACCACTGAACTAATTAGCCACAAGTCGAATCTAAAATAATAATAATAATAATAATAATAATAATAATAATAATAATAACAAGACTCGATAGGTAGACAAAAATGCCAAATCCAGTCTGAACATCTGACTGACTGTGCAATGATCCTCAATAATAATAATAAAGTTGGAAGGGACCTTGGAGGTCATCTAGTCCAACCCCCCGCTCAGGCAGGAAACCATATACCATTTCAGACAAATGGCTGTCCGGTCTCTTCTTAAAAACTTCCAGTGTTGGAGAAGGAAGGAAGGAAGGAAGGAAGGAAGGAAAAAAGGAAGGAAGGAAGGAAGGAAGGAAGGAAGGAAGGAAGGAAGGAAGGAAGGAAGGAAGGAAGGAAAAGAACAGAATAACAGACTCGGAAGGGACCTTGGAGGTCATCTAGTCCAACCCCCTGCTCAGGCAGGAAACCCTATACCATTTCAAACAAATGGCTATCCAGTCTCTTCTTAAAAACTTCCAGTGTTGGAGCATTCACCGCTTCTGGAGGCAAGGAGTTCCACTAGTTAATTGTTCTCACTGTCAGGAAGTTTCTCCTTAGTTCCAGGTTGCTTCTCTCTTTGGTCAGTTTCCACCCGTTGCTTCTTGTCCTGCCTTCAGGCGCTTTGGAGAAGAGCTTGACTCCCTCTTCTTTGGGGCAGCCCCTGAGATACTGGAAGACTGCTATCCTGCCCCCCCCTCGTCCTTCTCTTCGTTAAACTAGACATGCCCAATTCCTGCAGCCATTCCTCGTATGTTTTAGCCTCCAGTCCCCTGATCATCTTAGCTGCTCTTCTCTGCTCTTTGTCCAGGGTCTCAAAAATCTTGTGCTTTTTTTATATATATGTGGTCTTGCAAGCCAATGGGCTCATTGCTAAATCATCGTAGACTCAGCAGCCACGCTCCTCAACCTCTTCGTAAGGACAGACCCTTTAATTGGGGCAATGTCGTCATGCCGATCTCACGCTGGCTTGCAAAGCGGAGCGACGACTGACCAGGATCAAGCCTCCTTCGGGAGCTGTGCCTCCTCAACGGACAGGCCGATTAGGCCACTGTGTGAGACGGAACGTCGGACGTGGCTGCTACTCAACCCGACACGGAAGAGACGGACGGGCCGGTAATTGAATAAATGGGGGGTGGGGGGTCCTTGAATTCCAAGTAGCCCCCATGAGACCGGAGAGGGACGAGGGGGCTTGCAAAATGTGTGTCCTTCCTTCAGAGGGCAATTAATGGCATTAAGCTCTGGGTGTGTGTGTGTGTGTGTGTGTGTGTTTGTGTTGATGAGATGATAGGAAGCGACAGGCTGGGGAAGCATGCACAGCCACGTGGGCCTCGTGTGCGCCAGTTAATTAGAGATATTTCTGTGTCAAGGAGACCCACAACGGAGGGACTTCCAGGAAACATTATCTGAGTTAGGTATATAGTATTTCTGGATTTCAGCAAAGCTTTCGACAAAGTATCTCACACCATCCTCATTGAAAAAATGATCAAATATGGGATTGACAGGGTGACTGTTAGGTGGGTTCATAACTGGCTTAGTAACCGTACTCAAAGAGTGGCTATAAATGGCTGCACATCCAACTGGAAGAAAGTCTCAAGCGGAGTGCCACAAGGCTCTGTTCTGGGCCCAGTTATGTTTAATATTTTTATAAATGATTTGGATAAGGGAATTGAGGGGAAACTGATCAAATTTGCAGATGACACAAAGCTAGGAGGGATTGCAAACACCAGAGCAGAGAGAGAAAGGATTCAAAAAGATTTAGAGAAACTCGAACAATGGGCTGCAACTAATAAAATGGTATTTAACAAGGAAAAATGCAAGGTACTACAACTGGGAAAGAAAAACGAAAAAAGCACATATAGTATGGGAGGAATCCAGCTGAGCAGCAGTACATGTGAAAAGGACCTCGGTGTCCTAGTGGATCATCGATTGAACATGAGGCAACAGTGTGAAGCAGCTGCAAAAAAGGCAAACACGATCCTGGCGTGTATCAAGAGAAGCATAGAGTCCAGATCACGTGAAGTTATTATTCCCCTCTACTCTGCCTTGGTCCGACCTCACCTGGAGTACTGTGTCCAGTTCTGGTCACCCCAGTTCAAGGAAGACACTGACAAACTGGAGCAGGTTCAAAGGAGAGCTACCGAGATGGTGAACGGTCTACAAACCATGTCCTATGAGGAACGGTTAAAGGAATTGGGAATGTTTAGTCTACAGAAAAGAAGACTGAGAGGAGACATGATAGCTGTCTACAAATACCCGAAGGGCTGTCACAGTGCAGAGGGATCAGCCCTGTTCTCACTTGCCCAAGGAAGGACTAGAAACAATGGGATGAAACTGCAGGGGAAAAGATTCAGATTAGATGTTAGAAAAAAAATTTCTAACAGTGAGGGTGATCGACCAGTGGAACAGGTTGCCACAGGAGGTGGTGAGCTCCCCTTCGATGGAGGTCTTCAAGCAGAGACTGGACGGCCATCTATCTGGGATGGTTTAGGGAATCCTGCCTCGGGCAGGGGGTTGGACTCGATGACCCGGGAGGTCCCCTCCAACTCTACGATTCTATGATTCTAGTACAGCTGCCTTCCTCCCCTTAAATATTGTGCCCACCACAACGCACACACACAAACACACGAAGGCAGGCAATCCTCGGCTTTCGACCCTCCCTTTAGCGACCGTTTGAAGTTACAACAGGACTGGGGGAAAAAAAGCGACCTCTGACCGTTTCTCCACACTTATGACCCTTGTGGTCACGTGATCACAATTCGGGCGCTTGGCAACTGGCAGGTACTCGTGACGGTTGCTCACGTGATTTCCATTCGGATGCTGGACAACTGACTCACCTTCATGACAGTCGCAGCGTTCCACCCCCCCCCCCGGGTTATGCAATCTCCTTTTGGTGACTTTCTGACAAGCGAAGCCAGTGGGGGAAGCCAGATTCACTTGACGACCGGGTGACTCACTTAACAACTGCAGAGGTTCACTTAACGACTGAGCCAAGATAAGTCGTAAAATGGGGCGAAACTCACTTAACAGTTGTTTAACTAAGCAAGATATTTAAGAAGCAGCTATTTCTATCTCTCTATCTATCAATCATCTATCTATCTCTAATCTCTCTGTCTCCATCCTATTTATCTCTCTCTCTTTCTAATCTCTCACTTTCTCTCTGTCATCTAACCATCCACCCAACCATCTGTTTATCATCCATCCATATCTATCTATCTATCTATCTATCTATCTATCTATCTATCTATCTATCTATCTATCTATCTATCATCTCCATCTTATTTATCTCTCTCTCATCTCTCTCTTTCTTTCTCTGCCATGTATCCATCCTTCCAACCATCCATTTATAATCCATCTATCCATCTCTCTCTCTCAATCATCTATGTATCTCTCAATCATCTATCTCTAATCTCTATCTCCATCTTATTCATCTCTCTCTCTCTCTCTCTAATTTCTCTTTCTTTCTCTGCCATCTATCCGTCAATTCAACCATCCATTTATCATCCATCCATCCATCTACCCACCCACCTACCTGTCTGTCTGTCCGTCTCTCTCTCTCTCTCTCTCTCTTATCTGTTTCTATCTCCATCCTATTTATCTCTCTCTTTCTCTAATTTCTCTTTCTTTCTCTGTCATCTATCCATCCATCCAACCATCCATCATCCATATCTACCTGCCTGCCTGCCTGCCTGCCTGCCTATCTATCTATCTATCTATCTATCTATCTATCTATCTATCTATCTATCTATCTATCTATCTATCTATCTATCTATCTATCTATCTATCTATCTATCTATCTATCTATCTATCTATCTATCTATCTATCTATCTATCTATCTCTTTATCTATCTCTTTATCTATCTCTTTATCTATCTATCTCTTTATCTATCTCTTTATCTATCTATCTATCTATCTATCTATCTATCTATCTATCTATCTATCTATCTATCTATCTATCTATCTATCTATCTATCTATCTATCTACCTACCTACCTACCTACCTACCTACCTATCTCAAATCTGTACGCCACCCCCCTCTTCAAAGGTGACTCTAGGCGCCTTAAGGACATCGATTAAAACATTATAAAACGTTCGAACAAGAAATAAAAGATTTTAAATTTAAAATGCAGGGCCATGTGCTTCCAGTTCGAAATACAGATATGAGATGGTTTCGGGTGGTAAGATAAAATTGTTTTTCCTTCTCCTTCACCTCCCTGTCTGCAAAATAAGCAGGAGCCCCACACAATCAGCAGCCGAAATGCGATATCAAGAGCCGAAGTGCAGCCTCGGATTCTAATTCAACCCTTCTGGGATGTTTTGGGGGTTTATTGTGCAAAGCGATTCAGAGATTAAGGACGCGGGAGAGAGAAACGGACGCACACCAGAAATTAAAAATGCAAACCGGCAGAGCGAAAGACTTTGCTTCGAGGTCAAGCCGAGCTGGAGAAGTTTCTGAGCCGCCCGTCTTGCCCGGTCCCGAGATCAAATGGACACCCCATCCCCACGATCAATGAAATCACTCCGGAATTAAATCCAGGTAGTTTTTGACTTAAGACCACAATTCCTTGCCACACTTGTTAAGTGAATCTGGCTTCCGCTATTGACTTGGCCTCTCGCAAGGTCGCCAAAAGGGATCACGTGACACACACACACACACCCCGGGACTCTGCAACTGTCGTAAGTACACGCCAGTTGCTGAGCCTCTGAATTTCGATCACGTGACCCACGGGAGATGCTGCGACGGTCCTAAGTATGAACAACGGTCCTTTTTTTCAGCGTTGCCATTGCAACTTCAAACGGTCACTAAATAATAATAATAATAATAATAGTAGTAGTAGTAGTAGTAGTAGTTAGAAGGAACCTTGGAGGTCATCTAGTCCAACCCCCTGCTCAAGCAGGAAACCCTATACCATTTCAGACAAATGGCTGTCCAGTCTCTTCTTAAAAACCTCCAGTGTTGGAGCATTCACCACTTCTGGAGGCGGGTTGTTCCACTGTTTAATTGTTCTCACTGTCAGGAAGTTTCTCCTTAGTTCTAGGTTGCTTCTCTCCTTGATTAGTTTCCATCTGTCGCTTCTTGTCCTGCCTTCAGGTGCTTTGGAGAATAGCTTGACTCCCTTTTCCTTGGAGCAGCCCCTGAGATACTGGAAACACAGCTATCCTGTCCCCCCCCCTCGTCCTTCTCTTCCTTAAACTAGACATCCCCAATTCCAGCAACCATTCCTTATATGTTTTAGCCTCCAGTCCCCTGATCATCTTTGTTGCTCTTCTCTGTACTCTTTCTAGAGTCTCAGCATCTTTTTTACATCGTGGTGACCAAAACTGGATGCTGTATTCCAAGTGTGGCCTTAACAAGGCCTTGTAAAGTGGTATTAATACTTCACGGGACCTTGATTCTCTCCCTCTGTCGTAAACTTGAGGACTCCCTGCGTTTGGACTGGCGGCGAGCTAAAGGATGCCCCCTTCTCCATTTCTTGAACCTGCCCCCCCCCAAAGGTCCTTTCTCGAAGGATAGCAACTTCTCCTCCCCCCCTCCATCTTTTGAGTTTAATTCTGCCTCGAAGTCAGTTGAGTATCTTTTGTTTTTCCTTTTTTAAAAAAAAATCCAGCGACTCTTTCATATGTATATTTCTACCCCCTTTTACCCACGTCATTCCGCCTGGATCTCTTCCAGCCCCATTGTCCGCCACTGCTGGCTTTCATGGGGGGGGGGGGCGCAGCTTTCGCACACTATTCTTTGCGGCCATGGCCGTGGTTGATTGCCGAGCCGCGCAGACAAATAAAATAAAATAAAAATCAAATCCAGGAAGCACAAAATTTGCGAAGGTTAGGCCTTTGGGATGAAAAGGGACATGATTATGCAAATTTCCATCACAATACAGCACAAAATACATGCCTTTGAGTTGGCGGAAGTGTTCAGCTGCGGAAGGGTTTGGGGGAAGATGTGGGTTCTAGTCAGCTGAGCTGGCTTCGAGGGTGCCTTGAGGTCATCTATAGGGGGTCGAGAGGAGGGCCACGACGGGGCCACGGAAAGGCCCACCCTCTTGACTGCAGTTCCCAGGGTGGCCCTTTCACTGGATGCCAGTCAGGTGGTCTCTTTCAGGGATCAGAGACGGGATGGAATGCGACATTTATTCAGTTTGTTAGTTATGTTCACCGCAACAGAGTTGGAAGGGACCATTGGAGGTCATCGAGTCCAACCCTCTGCTCAATAGGATTTCTGTCAAAGGGTTCTCCAGTCTCTTCGATCCGGGCTTTGTTATTTTTATAAATAACTCAAGACGGCGATCATATCCACCTCCCCTTTTCCCCATAACAACAGTCCAGGGAGGTGGGTCGAGAGGGAGGGACTGGCGCAAAGTCACCCAGCTGGCTTTTGTGCCTAAGGCGGGACTAGAACTCAGCGTCTCCTGGTGATTGGCCCAAAGTCACCCAGTTGGCTTTCATGCCTAAGGTGGTACTAGAACTCACCGTCTCCTGGTGATTGGCCCAGAGTCACCCAGCCGGCTCTCATGCCTAAGGCGGGACTAGAACTCACCGTCTCCTGGTGATTGGCCCAAAGTCACCCAGCCAGCTTTCATGCCTAAGGCAGGACTAGAACTCACCATCTCCTGGTGATTGGCCCAGAGTCACCCAGTTGGCTTTCATGCCTAAGGTGGTACTAGAACTCACCGTCTCCTGGTGATTGGCCCAGAGTCACCCAGCCGGCTCTCATGCCTAAGGCGGGACTAGAACTCACCGTCTCCTGGTGATTGGCCCAAAGTCACCCAGCCAGCTTTCATGCCTAAGGCGGGACTAGAACTCACCATCTCCTGGTGATTGGCCCAGAGTCACCCAGCCGGCTCTCATGCCTAAGGCGGGACTAGAACTCACCGTCTCCTGGTGGAATAGAATAGAATAGAATAGAATAGAATAGAATAGAATAGAATAGAATAGAATAGAATAGAATAGAATAGAATATTTTATTTATTTATTTATTTGTTTGTTCAAACTTATATGCCGTCCTTCTCCCAAGACCCAGGGCGGCTCACAACAACAATACAAGTATAGAATAGAATAGAATAGAATAGAATAGAATAGAATAGAATAGAATAGAATAGAATAGAATAAGCAATAGGATATAGAATAGAATATAGAATAGAATAGGAATAGAATAGAATAGAACAGAATAGAATAGAATAGAATAGAATAGAAGGGACCTTGGAGGTCTTCTAGTCCAGCCCCCTGCTCAAGTAGGACAACCTAGACCATCTCAGACAGGTGAATATCTAGCCTCTTCTTAAAAACCTCCAATGATGGAGAATCCACGATTTCTGGAGGCCAGCTGTTCCATGGAAAGTCATCAAGGAGAGAAGCAACCTGGAACTAAGGAGAAACTTCCTGCCAGTGAGAACAATTAACCAGTGGAACTCCTTGCCACCGGAAGTTGTGGGAGGTTTTCAAGAAGAAACTGGACAGCCATTGGTCCGAAATGGTATAGAGGCTCAGGCTTCAGCAGTGGGTTGGACTAGATGACCTCCAAGCTCCCTTCCCACTCTGTTATTCTCTTAGCTACCTGTACACACACACACACACACACACACACTCACACAGACACATTCTTTGCCTCTCAGGCTGAGCTTCTTGCAAAGCTGAGCTGGGCCCAGCCGTACTTTCGAACTCTGAGCAAAGTGCCTTTAGTGATAACGGAGAGTGGCCTAATAAAGCTTTTATGGAAGCCACTCATCCCCCACTACCACTATGAAGGAGATAAGTCTCTTTTAACCTCCTGTTAGCTCATTAAATTAATTACTGGCTGTGCTGGACACTGTTTGCTCATGTTTGACGACTCGTCAGTAGACAAATAACTTTGCTGGCATCCATCGCGCTGGCAAGACGCAGGCGTTCCTGGGTTACTAATAGTTCTCTCCTCCGTGCAAATAGATTTGCTGAGCATTAAGGAGTCAGAGGAAAGGATGGGGGGTGGGGTGGTGGTGTGGGCTTCAGAAGACCAGTCATATCCGGAGGAAATTTCCCTGGGTACTCGGGAATGTCCTTGATCTGACGGCAGCAGAAGTTTTTTTTTTTTTTTTAAAAAAAGAGACTGGACAGCCATCTGTCTGAAATGACAGGTGACAGCTTGAGCAGAGAGCTGGACTAGAAGACCTCCGAGGTCCCTTCCAACTCTATTCTGATTGACTTGATTGCGATCGGACACCCGTTTGTCTGAAATGGTATATTTGTCTGGAATGGCATAAGGGCCAGGCAACCTGGGCTCTTTTATGACTTGCGGACTTCAACTCCCAGAATTCCTGAGCCAGCCATGCTGAGGGGAAAAGGAGAGGTTTCCAAGCTGAGCCATGCTGGCTCAGGAATTCTGGGAGTCGAAGTCCACGAATCATGAAGGGGGCTCTAGTTCCCCCATGCTGGCTGAGGAATTCTGGGAGTTGAAGTCCACGAATCATGAAGGGGGCCATAGTTCCCCCACGCTGGCTCAGGAATTCTGGGAGTTGAAGTCCAGGAGTCATGAAGGGGCCATAGTTCCCCCATGCTGGCTGAGGAATTCTGGGAGTTGAAGTCCAGGAGTCATGAAGGGGCCATAGTTCCCCCATGCTGGCTCAGGAATTCTGGGAGTTAAAGTCCACGAGTCATGAGGGGGCCATAGTTCCCCCATGCTGGCTGAGGAGTTCTGGGAGTTGAAGTCCAGGAGTCATGAAGGGGCCATAGTTCCCCCATGCTGGCTCAGGAATTCTGGGAGTTGAAGTCCACGAATCATGAAGGGGGCCATAGTTCCCCCACGCTGGCTCAGGAATTCTGGGAGTTAAAGTCCACGAGTCATGAGGGGGCCATAGTTCCCCCATGCTGGCTGAGGAATTCTGGGAGTTGAAGTCCAGGAGTCATGAAGGGGCCATAGTTCCCCCACGCTGGCTCAGGAATTCTGGGAGTTGAAGTCCACGAATCATGAAGGGGGCCATAGTTCTCCCATGCTGGCTTAGGAATTCTGGGAGTTGAAGTCCACGAGTCATGAGGGGGCCATAGTTCCCCCATGCTGGCTCAGGAATTCTGGGAGTTGAAGTCCGCCAGTCATGAAGGGGCCATAGTTTCCCCATGCTGGCTGAGGAATTCTGGGAGTTGAAGTCCACAAGTCTTAATGTTGCCAATTTGAAGGCCCTTGGTCAATCCTGAGGTAACCAGCCGATTTTTTTTAACTCTCTTTTAGTGAACAAAGGAGAGGGAGAGGAATTTTCACATCGGTAGAAAACATTTTTTTAAAAAAAAGTGAAAGTCTCGGACTTTTAATTCTCATCGCAAAGTCCTGGATGACCTAATTAAGGTCCAGCCTTGCAGTCTCCTGTTCTCATTAAGGAGCTCCAGGCAACCTTGAAGAGATTTAAGTGTCATCTTGTTTGGTATATAAATATATATCCTTTTTTTATGTGACGTGTTTTACATCTGTTTGCTTAGTGAATAATAAAGATTACATTTGTTTGCTGGAGGGTTCATTATCTCGGAATCCAAAAAAACCAGTTGCCTGGGCACCTGATCACTGCCCTCATCCTTCGCACCTGCAGGCACCTGAACTAAATGTTATCTTCTGTGCACCCTTAATGATCATTGATAGACAGGCCAGCAGGCAGGCAGGCAGGCAGAGACAGACAGATAGATAGATAATAGATAAGTAGCTAGATAGATTACAGGATAGATTCATTGATTAGATGATAGATAACAAATAGGTAGATAGATTAGTAGCTATTGATTACAGAATAGATAGATCATAGGTAGATAGATTACAGGATAGATTGATTAGATGATAGATTACATGATGGGCAGGTAGCTAGACAGCTAGACAGATACATAGATTTATCTATGACAGCTGTAGATGATAGATAGATAGATAGATAGATAGATAGATAGATAGATAGATAGATAGATAGATAGATAGATAGATAGATAGATAGATAGATAGATAGATAGATAGATAGATTACGGGATAGATTCATTGATTAGATGATAGATAAAAGGTAAATAGATTAGTAGCTATTGATTACAGAATAGATAATAGGTAGCTAGATTACATGATAGATTGATTAGATGATGGATAGATTACATGATAGACAGATAGACAGATAAACAGATTTATCTATGACAGATAGAATAGAATAGAATAGAATAGAATAGAATGGAATATAGAAAATGAATAGAATAGAATAGAATAGAAAATAATCTAATAGACTAGAATAGAATAGAATAGAACAGAACAGAATAGAATATAGAATATAGAGAATGGACTGGACTGGACTGGACTGGACTGGAATAGAATAGAATAGAATAGAATAGAATAGAATAGAATAGAATAGAATAGAATAGAATAGAATAGAATTGAAGCTGGAAGGGACGTTGAAGGTCTTCTAGTCCAGCCCCCTGCGCACGCAGGAGAACTTACACCATCTCAGACAAGTGACTGTCTAGTCTCTTCTTAAAAATCTTCAGTGATGGAGCGTCCATGATTTCTGTTGTTCCACTGGTTGATTGTCCTCACTGTCAGGAAGTTTCTCCTTCATTCCAGGTTGCTTCTCTCTTTGGTCAGTTTCCAACCATTGTTTCTTGTCCTGCCTTCAGCTGCTTTGGAGAATAATGTGACCCTCTCTTCTTTGGGGAAGCCCCTCAAATACTGGAATACTGGATAGATAATACAGATAGATAATAGGTATACAGTACATTAGATGGTAGATCTATCCATCATCCATCCATCCATCCATCCATCCATCCATCCATCCATCCATCCATCCATCCATCCATCCATCCATCCATCCCTGTCTGTCTGTCTGTCTGTCTGTCTGTCCTCCCTCCCTCCCTCCCTCCCTCCCTCCCTCCCTCCCTCCCTCCCTCCCTCCCTCCCTCTCTCTCTCTCTCTCTCTCTCTCTCTCTCTCTCTCTCTCTCTCTCTCTCTCTCTCTCTCTCATTTGTCTATATATCCCTCCGTCTAGAAGTTTGTGTGTAATATCTATCTATCTATCTATCTATCTATCTGTCTGTCTGTCTGTCTGTCTGTCTGTCTGTCTGTCTGTCTCCGTCCGTCCGTCCGTCCGCCCGCCTCTCTCTCTCTCTCTCTCTCTCTCTCTCTCTCTCTCTCTCTCTCTCTCTCTCTCTCTCTCTCTCTCTCTCTCTCTCTCTCCCTCCCTCCCTCCCTACCTACCTACCTACCTACCTACCTATCTATCTATACGTATCTACCTATCTATGCCTCTCTCTCCTGCACGCTCTCTCATCTGTCATCTGTCTGTCCTACCAGCCCTGTCTATCCATCTATTCTCCTTTAGAAGGAGCGCAAAACTCACGTGACTGAAAATCATATTGTTCTTTTAAGACTTCAGAGGAGGTCGTGTTTCTTCACACACACACACACACACACACACACACACACAAACACGCCCATCCCACACACAACACAGGCGAATGTGAAATCAATAGCCGGTTGTGGCACCCCAGAAGCTGCTTTGCTTTGATTTATTCTTGAAGCTGCCGAAAAGGTGGGAAGAATAACGGAGGAGAGGGGACCAGATGAAGTTCTCAGAGAACCTTAAAGACCTGGAGAGAAAAAAGAGGGCCTCGGATGTCAGTCAAGACATTTTCATGGGTAATTCAACCGGTGTAAATTATTAGTTTTTCCTCCAATTCTAAAAGGACGGATGGGCTAGAAGTAGGAAGGTTCGTGGGCTGGAAATGAAATTGGAAAGGGGGAAGTTTTAACCGTCTTTTGTGGACTTGTGAGAAAGCATCGAAATTATTGGGGCCGGGTTTGTGTTTTAAGACAAGGGCCTCCAAATTGGGCAACGTTTTAAGACTTGTGGACATCGGCTCCCAGTGGGTTTCTTCTCAATTTCAACTTAGTTGGTTTTTTCCCATCTTCACCTGGTGGGTTTCTTCTTATTTTCAACCTAGTTGGTTTCTTCCCATCTTCACCTGGTGGGTTTCTTCTTATTTTCAACCTAGATGGTTTCTTCCCATCTTCACCTGGTGGGTTTCTTCCCATCTTCACCTGGTGGGTTTCTTCCCATCTTCACCTGGTGGGTTTCTTCTTATTTTCAACCTAGTTGGTTTCTTCCCATCTTCAATTGGTGGGCTTCTTCCCATCTTCACCTGGTGGGTTTCTTCCCATCTTCACCTGGTGGGTTTCTTCTTATCTTCAACCTAGTTAGTTTCTTCTCATCTTCACCTGGTGGGTTTCTTCCCATCTTCACCTGGTGGATTTCTTCTTATCTTCAACCTAGTTAGTTTCTTCTCATCTTCACCTGGTGGGCTTCTTCCCATCTTCACCTGGTGGGTTTCTTCTCATCTTCACCTGGTGGTTTCTTCCCATCTACACCTGGTGGGTTTCTTCTCATCTTCACCTGGTGGGTTTCTTCCCATCTTCACCTGGTGGGTTTCTTCTTATCTTCAATCTAGTTGGTTTCTTCCCATCTTCACCTGGTGGATTTCTTCCCATCTTCAACTGGTGGGCTTTTTCTCATCTTCACCTGGTGGGCTTCTTCCCATCTTCACCTGGTGGGTTTCTTCCCATCTTCACCTGGTGGGTTTCTTCTCATCTTCACCTGGTGGGCTTCTTTTCATCTTCACCTGGTGGGCTTCTTCCCATCTTCACCTGGTGGGTTTCTTCCCATCTTCACCTGGTGGGTTTCTTCCCATCTTCACCTGGTGGGTTTCTTCTCATCTTCACCTGGTGGGTTTCTTCCCATCTTCACCTGGTGGGTTTCTTCCCATCTTCAACTGGTGGGTTTCTTCTCATCTTCACCTGGTGGGTTTCTTCCCATCTTCACCTGGTGGGTTTCTTTCCATCTTCACCTGGTGGGTTTCTTCTTATTTTCAACCTAGTTGGTTTCTTCCCATCTTCACCTGGTGGGTTTCTTCTTATTTTCAACCTAGTTGGTTTCTTCCCATCTTCACCTGGTGGGTTTCTTCCCATCTTCACCTGGTGGGTTTCTTCCCATCTTCACCTGGTGGGTTTCTTCTTATTTTCAACCTAGTTGGTTTCTTCCCATCTTCACCTGGTGGGTTTCTTCCCATCTTCACCTGGTGGGTTTCTTCCCATCTTCACCTGGTGGGTTTCTTCTTATTTTCAACCTAGTTGGTTTCTTCCCATCTTCACCTGGTGGGTTTCTTCTTATTTTCAACCTAGTTGGTTTCTTCCCATCTTCACCTGGTGGGTTTCTTCCCATCTTCACCTGGTGGGTTTCTTCTTATTTTCAACCTAGTTGGTTTCTTCCCATCTTCACCTGGTGGGTTTCTTCTTATTTTCAACCTAGATGGTTTCTTCCCATCTTCACCTGGTGGGTTTCTTCCCATCTTCACCTGGTGGGTTTCTTCCCATCTTCACCTGGTGGGTTTCTTCTTATTTTCAACCTAGTTGGTTTCTTCCCATCTTCAATTGGTGGGCTTCTTCCCATCTTCACCTGGTGGGTTTCTTCCCATCTTCACCTGGTGGGTTTCTTCTTATCTTCAACCTAGTTAGTTTCTTCTCATCTTCACCTGGTGGGTTTCTTCCCATCTTCACCTGGTGGGTTTCTTCTTATCTTCAACCTAGTTAGTTTCTTCTCATCTTCACCTGGTGGGTTTCTTCCCATCTTCACCTGGTGGGTTTCTTCTCATCTTCACCGTGTGGGTTTCTTCTTATTTTCAACCTAGTTGGTTTGTTCCCATCTTCACCTGGTGGGTTTCTTCTTATCTTCACCTGGTGGGTTTCTTCTCATCTTCACCTGGTGGGATTCTTCCCATCTTCAACCTAGTTGGTTTTTTCCCATCCTCACCTGGTGGGTTTCTTCCCATCTTCACCTGGTGGGTTTCTTCTTATCTTCACCTGGTGGGTTTCTTCTCATCTTCACCTGGTGGACTTCTTCCCATCTTCAACTTAGTTGGTTTCTTCCCATCTTCACCTGGTGGGTTTCTTCCCATCTTCACCTGGTGGGTTTCTTCCCATCTTCACCCTGGTGGGTTTCTTCCCATCTTCACCTGGTGGGTTTCTTCCCATCTTCACCTGGTGGGTTTCTTCTTATTTTCAACCTAGTTGGTTTCTTCCCATCTTCACCTGGTGGGTTTCTTCCCATCTTCACCTGGTGGGTTTCTTCCCATCTTCACCTGGTGGGTTTCTTCCCATCTTCACCTGGTGGGTTTCTTCTTATTTTCAACCTAGTTGGTTTCTTCCCATCTTCAATTGGTGGGCTTCTTCCCATCTTCACCTGGTGGGTTTCTTCCCATCTTCACCTGGTGGGTTTCTTCTTATCTTCAACCTAGTTGGTTTCTTCCCATCTTCACCTGGTGGGTTTCTTCTTATCTTCACCTGGTGGGTTTCTTCTTATTTTCAACCTAGTTGGTTTCTTCCCATCTTCACCTGGTGGGTTTCTTCTTATCTTCACCTGGTGGGTTTCTTCTCATCTTCACCTGGTGGGATTCTTCCCATCTTCAACCTAGTTGGTTTTTTCCCATCCTCACCTGGTGGGTTTCTTCCCATCTTCACCTGGTGGGTTTCTTCTTATCTTCACCTGGTGGGTTTCTTCCCATCTTCACCTGGTGGGCTTCTTCCCATCTTCAACCTAGTTGGTTTCTTCCCATCTTCACCTGGTGGGTTTCTTCCCATCTTCACCTGGTGGGTTTCTTCTTATTTTCAACCTAGTTGGTTTCTTCCCATCTTCAATTGGTGGGCTTCTTCCCATCTTCACCTGGTGGGTTTCTTCCCATCTTCACCTGGTGGGTTTCTTCTTATCTTCAACCTAGTTGGTTTCTTCCCATCTTCACCTGGTGGGTTTCTTCTTATCTTCACCTGGTGGGTTTCTTCTCATCTTCACCTGGTGGGCTTCTTCCCATCTTCACCTGGTGGGTTTCTTGTCATCTTCACCTGGTGGGTTTCTTCTCATCTTCACCTGGTGGGTTTCTTCTCATCTTCACCTGGTGGGTTTCTTCCCATCTTCACCTGGTGGGTTTCTTCTTATCTTCAACCTAGTTGGTTTCTTCCCATCTTCACCTGGTGGATTTCTTCCCATCTTCAACTGGTGGGCTTTTTCTCATCTTCACCTGGTGGGCTTCTTCCCATCTTCACCTGGTGGGTTTCTTCCCATCTTCACCTGGTGGGTTTCTTCTCATCTTCACCTGGTGGGCTTCTTTTCATCTTCACCTGGTGGGCTTCTTCCCATCTTCACCTGGTGGGTTTCTTCCCATCTTCACCTGGTGGGTTTCTTCCCATCTTCACCTGGTGGGTTTCTTCTCATCTTCACCTGGTGGGTTTCTTCCCATCTTCACCTGGTGGGTTTCTTCTTATCTTCAATCTAGTTGGTTTCTTCCCATCTTCACCTGGTGGATTTCTTCCCATGTTCAACTGGTGGGTTTCTTCTCATCTTCACCTGGAGGGCTTCTTCCCATCTTCACCTGGTGGGTTTCTTCCCATCTTCAACTGGTGGGTTTCTTCTCATCTTCACCTGGTGGGTTTCTTCCCATCTTCAACTGGTGGGTTTCTTCTCATCTTCACCTGGTGGGTTTCTTCTCATCTTCACCTGGTGGGTTTCTTCTCATCTTCACCTGGTGGGTTTCTTCTCATCTTCACCTGGTGGGCTTCTTCCCATCTTCACCTGGTGGGCTTCTTCCCATCTTCAACCTGGTGGGTTTCTTCTTATTTTCAACCTAGTTGGTTTCTTCTCATCTTCACCTGGTGGGTTTCTTCTCATCTTCACCTGGTGGGCTTCTTCCCATCTTCACCTGGTGGGTTTCTTCTCATCTTCACCTGGTGGGTTTCTTCCCATCTTCAACCTGGTGGGTTTCTTCTTATCTTCACCTGGTGGGTTTCTTCTCATCTTCACCTGGTGGGCTTCTTCCCATCTTCACCTGGTGGGTTTCTTCTCATCTTCACCTGGTGGGTTTCTTCCCATCTTCAACCTGGTGGGTTTCTTCTCATCTTCACCTGGTGGGTTTCTTCTCATCTTCACCTGGTGGGTTTCTTCCCATCTTCACCTGGTGGGTTTCTTCTCATCTTCACCTGGTGGGTTTCTTTCCATCTTCACCTGGTGGGTTTCTTCCCATCTTCAACCTAGTTGGTTTCTTCTTATCTTCAAACTATTTGGTTTCTTCCCATCTTCACCTGGTTGGTTTCTTCCCATCTTCACCTGGTGGGTTTCTTCTTATCTTCAACCTAGTTAGTTTCTTCTCATCTTCACCTGGTGGGTTTCTTCCCATCTTCACCTGGTGGGTTTCTTCTTATCTTCAACCTAGTTAGTTTCTTCTCATCTTCACCTGGTGGGTTTCTTCTCATCTTCACCTGGTGGGTTTCTTCTCATCTTCACCTGGTGGGTTTCTTCTCATCTTCACCTGGTGGGCTTCTTCCCATCTTCAACCTAGTTGGTTTTTTCCCATCTTCACCTGGTGGGTTTCTTCCCATCTTCACCTGGTGGGTTTCTTCTTATCTTCACCTGGTGGGTTTCTTCTCATCTTCACCTTGTGGACTTCTTCCCATCTTCAACCTAGTTGGTTTCTTCCCATCTTCACCTGGTGGGTTTCTTCCCATCTTCACCTGGTGGGTTTCTTCCCATCTTCACCCTGGTGGATTTCTTCCCATCTTCACCCTGGTGGGTTTCTTCCCATCTTCACCTGGTGGGTTTCTTCCCATCTTCACCTGGTGGGTTTCTTCTTATTTTCAACCTAGTTGGTTTCTTCCCATCTTCACCTGGTGGGTTTCTTCCCATCTTCACCTGGTGGGTTTCTTCTTTTCTTCAACCTAGTTGGTTTCTTCTCATCTTCACCTGGTGGGTTTCTTCTCATCTTCACCTGGTCGTTTTCTTCCCATCTTCACCTGGTGGGTTTCTTCCCATCTTGAACCTGGTGGGTTTCTTCTTATCTTCAACCTAGTTGGTTTCTTCCCATCTTCACCTGGTGGGTTTCTTCTCATCTTCACCTGGTGGGTTTCTTCTCATCTTCACCTGCTGGGTTTTTTCTCATCTTCACCTGGTGGGTTTCTTCTCATCTTCACCTGGTGGGTTTCTTCCCATCTTCACCTGGTGGGTTTCTTCCCATCTTCAACCTAGTTGGTTTCTTCTTATCTTCAAACTAGTTGGTTTCTTCCCATCTTCACCTGGTGGGTTTCTTCCCATCTTCACCTGGTGGATTTCTTCCCATGTTCAACTGGTGGGTTTCTTCCCATCTTCAACTGGTGGGTTTCTTCTCATCTTCACCTGGTGGGTTTCTTCCCATCTTCAACTGGTGGGTTTCTTCTCATCTTCACCTGGTGGGTTTCTTCTCATCTTCACCTGGTGGGTTTCTTCTCATCTTCACCTGGTGGGTTTCTTCTCATCTTCACCTGGTGGGCTTCTTCCCATCTTCACCTGGTGGGCTTCTTCCCATCTTCAACCTGGTGGGTTTCTTCTTATTTTAAACCTAGTTGGTTTCTTCTCATCTTCACCTGGTGGGTTTCTTCTCATCTTCACCTGGTGGGCTTCTTCCCATCTTCACCTGGTGGGTTTCTTCTCATCTTCACCTGGTGGGTTTCTTCCCATCTTCAACCTGGTGGGTTTCTTCTCATCTTCACCTGGTGGGTTTCTTCTCATCTTCACCTGGTGGGCTTCTTCCCATCTTCACCTGGTGGGTTTCTTCTCATCTTCACCTGGTGGGTTTCTTCCCATCTTCAACCTGGTGGGTTTCTTCTCATCTTCACCTGATGGGTTTCTTCTCATCTTCACCTGGTGGGTTTCTTCCCATCTTCACCTGGTGGGTTTCTTCTCATCTTCACCTGGTGGGTTTCTTTCCATCTTCACCTGGTGGGTTTCTTCCCATCTTCAACCTAGTTGGTTTCTTCTTATCTTCAAACTATTTGGTTTCTTCCCATCTTCACCTGGTTGGTTTCTTCCCATCTTCACCTGGTGGGTTTCTTCTTATCTTCAACCTAGTTAGTTTCTTCTCATCTTCACCTGGTGGGTTTCTTCCCATCTTCACCTGGTGGGTTTCTTCTTATCTTCAACCTAGTTAGTTTCTTCTCATCTTCACCTGGTGGGTTTCTTCTCATCTTCACCTGGTGGGTTTCTTCTCATCTTCACCTGGTGGGTTTCTTCTCATCTTCACCTGGTGGGCTTCTTCCCATCTTCAACCTAGTTGGTTTTTTCCCATCTTCACCTGGTGGGTTTCTTCCCATCTTCACCTGGTGGGTTTCTTCTTATCTTCACCTGGTGGGTTTCTTCTCATCTTCACCTTGTGGACTTCTTCCCATCTTCAACCTAGTTGGTTTCTTCCCATCTTCACCTGGTGGGTTTCTTCCCATCTTCACCTGGTGGGTTTCTTCCCATCTTCACCCTGGTGGATTTCTTCCCATCTTCACCCTGGTGGGTTTCTTCCCATCTTCACCTGGTGGGTTTCTTCCCATCTTCACCTGGTGGGTTTCTTCTTATTTTCAACCTAGTTGGTTTCTTCCCATCTTCACCTGGTGGGTTTCTTCCCATCTTCACCTGGTGGGTTTCTTCCCATCTTCACCTGGTGGGTTTCTTCTTTTCTTCAACCTAGTTGGTTTCTTCTCATCTTCACCTGGTGGGTTTCTTCTCATCTTCACCTGGTGGTTTTCTTCCCATCTTCACCTGGTGGGTTTCTTCCCATCTTGAACCTGGTGGGTTTCTTCTTATCTTCAACCTAGTTGGTTTCTTCCCATCTTCACCTGGTGGGTTTCTTCTCATCTTCACCTGGTGGGTTTCTTCCCATCTTCACCTGGTGGGTTTCTTCCCATCTTCAACCTAGTTGGTTTCTTCTTATCTTCAACCTAGTTGGTTTTTTCCCATCTTCACCTGGTTGGTTTCTTCTCATCTTCACCTGATGGGTTTCTTCTCATCTTCACCTGCTGGGTTTTTTCTCATCTTCACCTGGTGGGTTTCTTCCCATCTTCACCTGGTGGGTTTCTTCTTATCTTCAACCTAGTTGGTTTCTTCCCATCTTCACCTGGTGGGTTTCTTCTCATCTTCACCTGGTGGGTTTCTTCCCATCTTCACCTGGTGGGTTTCTTCCCATCTTCAACCTAGTTGGTTTCTTCTTATCTTCAAACTAGTTGGTTTCTTCCCATCTTCACCTGGTGGGTTTCTTCCCATCTTCAACCTGGTGGATTTCTTCTCATCTTCAACCTAGTTGGTTTCTTCTCATCTTCAACCTGGTGGGTTTCTTCTCATCTTCAACCTAGTTGGTTTCTTCTCATTCTTCAACCTGGTAGATTTCTTCCCCTGTTCAACCTGATGGGTTTCTTCTCATTCTTCAGCCTAGTTGGTTTCTTCCCATCTTCCCCTTGTGGGTTTCTCTCAACTTCAACCTGGCTGTTTTCAATGAAGTTTGTCCTGGGTTGGGGGGGGGACTGACAACTTTTGAAGCTTTTCCAGAAAGAATGGGCCCAGTATTGAAGTGCAGGCATCTATCAGTGGTGAAAGTTAGAGACAAGTGGCAATGAGAAGACCTGTGCTGGAGATCAAGAACTGGAAAGGGCTGTGGACCTTCTCCATCATCCAGGTCCTGGTTATCCCAAAGGTGCTTTTCAAAGACAACTGGATTTTTTTGGTTTTTTCCCCCCTTGAAAGCGTTTCGTTTCACATCCATGGAGCTGAGCACTGAAGAAGCTTCTTGGGGTAAGAACTGGAGATATGGTCTTCTCCTGCTTGTGGACCTCTTGGAGACATCTCACCGCTCTTCCCTTTTGGATAGACAGTTTGGAGGTCACATGGTGTCAGCCATACATTTTGGTCTCCATGGCAGATCAGCCTGGGTGACGAAGGACAAAAAAGAATTTCATGAAACATCTGGAGAAATCCAGATGTTTTTCTTGGATGCATGACGTGTCCATTGCTACCTGTGGAGTAGGCTGAAAATATTGAATGGCTGAAGCATGCCAACCCTCCCATTCCTTTAACTTCCATAAACCGAACCATGGTTTATTTGTTTTTTTTCTTCTTATTTTTTCCCCATTTGCTATTTATTTAGCATTAAAAAAAACTCGGTTCTTTCCGATTATTTATCAAAGAAGGTTTTGGCAGAGAAGAAGCATTTGTTGAGACCACAGCCGGGCCCCGTGTGACACTCAGATACCCTCCGCTGCAGATATAAATAAATAACTAGGCAAACAGCTCTCAGGCCCAGTAATATATTTTTAATGAGCCTTTCAGATGAATTGCAAACAGAGAGGAACGAAACAAAATAAAAGCACGAAGTCAATATGACCCCAAGTAAAGGGGAAAAAAAATAATAAAAATGCTACTGGCATAAAAAGCAATGACTTTAAACTGATTTTGGAAAGAAAGAAAGAAAGAAAGAAAGAAAGAAAGAAAGAAAGAAAGAAAGAAAGAAAGAAAGAAAGAAAGAGGAGGGAAGGAAGGAAGGAAGAAAGAAAGAAAGAAAAAGAAAGAAAGAAAGAAAGAAAGAGGAAGGAAGGAAGGAAGGAAGGAAGGATGGAAGGAAAAGAAAGAAGGAAGGAAGCAAGGAAGGAAGGAAGGGAGGGAGGGAGGAAGAAGAAAGAGAAAGAAAGAAAGAGAAAGAAAGAAAGAAAGAAAGAAAGAAAAAGAAAAAGAAAAAAGAAAGAAAAAAAGAAAGAGGAAGGAAGAAAGAAAGAAAGAAAGAAAGAAAGAAAGAGGAAGGATGGAAGGAAAAGAAAGAAAGAAGGAAGGAAGGGAGGGAGGGAGGGAGGAAGAAGAAAGAGAAAGAAAGAAAGAAAGAAAGAAAGAAAGAGGAAGGAAGGAAGGAAGAAGAAGGAAGGGAGGAAGGAAGGGAGGGAGGAAGAAGAAAGAGAAAGAAAGAAAGGAAGGAAGGAAGAAAGAGGAAGGAAGGAAGGAAGGAAAAGAAAGAAAGAAGGAAGGAAGGAAGGGAGGGAGGGAGGGAGGAAGAAGAAAGAGAAAGAAAGAAAGAAAGAAAGAGGAAGGAAGGAAGGAAGGAAGGGAGGGAGGGAGGGAGGGAGAAGAAAAAGAAAGAAAGAAAGAAAGAGGAAGAAGAGAAGGAACAAGGAAGGAAAAGAAAGAAAGAATAGGGTTTTTCTCTCTCTCTCTCTCTCTGAGTCGAAAGGTGGGACGCCATGGGCCCGCTCTACCGAAAACCCAACTTGAAAACAGAAAAATAGCAAATCAAATCAACAACAACAAAAAAAAACCCGGGTGAAAACGAGGGGGCGGCCATCACCCACCTTCACCCTGGATCTTCCTGCTCTTTCTCCCACATTCCCTTCCCTTTCGCCTTGACGCAATCTCTGGCGGCTAAAAGGTATTTCATTTGCCTTGCAAGCTGGCGTTTAGCTGAGGCTCGATGGGAGGAGGGAAGAAGGGGTAACAAATCATATGTTTACAAAAACTAACCCCCAATGTTGAATGTATATGTTCTATAGCTAATGCCTCTTAACATAACCTCATGACTAATGTTGTTTGCTTTAATACTGTTAAAGCGGACTGAATCTCTACCTCAGGATATGAAACTTTTACCTCAGGATCTCCGGTTAGGGACTATAAAAGTTTGCACTAGTAATGGGATGAAATCAATTCAGAAGCGCAAACGAACAATATGCAATAAACTAGATACAGCAGATAGACCATATATAAGAGAGACAGCGAACAAACAAAAGGTACTCGGAGTATACTTGAAGAGGGAAGGGAGGAGGGAAGAACGTTTACTAAAACAGATGTATACAAAGATTAATACCTAATGTTGTATGCTATGTTCTAGGATGATTGTTTAGCAATAGGATCTTTGGTTTAATGTTGGCCACATTAATATGGAACCAGATAAGAGAAACACCAATCAAACAAAGTGTAACAGGAGTATAGTTGAGGCTAGACGCGAGGAGTGGAACAAGGCTTACTAACTCAGACGTTTTCAATGACTAATACTTAGTATTGTATATCAGGTGCCATGATGATTGCTGCATAATATGTTTTTATGTTCAATGTTGATTGTTTTAATAAAAGAATTTTATATTAAAAAAAAAACATTCTAGCCCCTTAGTAGACTGGATAAAAGCTCCGGCGTCTTCA
This sequence comes from Bothrops alternatus, assembly GCA_034064705.1. NCBI lineage: Eukaryota > Metazoa > Chordata > Lepidosauria > Squamata > Viperidae > Bothrops > Bothrops alternatus. Next base: position 17,358 of record JARGCV010001252.1, on the reverse strand, counting down.
CCCCCAGGAAGTGTTTCTCTGACTTGGAGGGGGGGGGACGATAATAAAATCCCACCCCTCCTTCCCCCCCCCTTAGACAGGTCAAGGGGGCTTTTAGATCTGAATTAATTTGCTTCGAATTAAAGCCTCTTTCTTTAAAGGCCGGCCTTCAAAGTCAAACTTTTTGACTCGCGGCCTGAAGTTACATAAGGCTAAAGTTATATAAGACCCTGGAGGTTTTTAAGAAGAGACTGGACAGCCGTTTGCCTGAAAGGGTACAGGGTTTCCTGCCTGAGCACGGGGTTGGACTAGATGACCTCCAGGGTCCCTTCCAACTCTGCTATTCTATTCTATTCTATTCTATTCTATTCTATTCTATTCTATTCTATTCTATTCTATTCTATATTTTATTATTCTATTCTATTCTATTCTATTCTATTCTATTCTATTCTATTCTATTCTATTCTATTCTATTCTATTCTATTCTATTCTATTCTATTCCATTCTATTCCATTCCATTCCATTCTATTCCTGAAATGGTATAGGGTTTCCTGCCTGAGCAGGGGGTTGGACTCGATGATCTCCAAGGTCCCTTCCAAAATTATTATTATTATTATTAGGGATGAGGGGGAACATGATAGCAGCCTTCCAATCTCTCAGGGGCTGCCCCAAAGAAGAGGGAGTCAAGCTCTTCTCCAAAGCCCCTGAAGAAGGCCGGACAAGAAGCAATGGGTGGAAACTAATCAAGGAGAGAAGCAACCTGGAATTAAGGAGAAACTTCCTGACAATTAACCAGTGGAACAACCTGCCTCCAGAAGCGGTGAGTGCTCCACCAATGGAAGTTTTTAAGAAGAGACTGGACAGCCCTTTGTCTGAAATGATATAGGGTTTCCTGCCTGAGCAGGGGGTTGGACTAGATGACCTCCAAGGTCCCTTCCAACTTTATTATTATTGTTGTTGTTGTTGTTGTTGTTATTAGATTTATCTTCAGCTGAGCACAACTTTTTTTGGCTATTGATTTTTTTCCTCAGGTTAGGTTCAAAAACTCACAAGGTCCTCACAATACGTTGGAAAATCCTTCAGTTTCTTAACCTTTTTTAAAGAGTTATTTCTGCTTCCTCCATTTTTGGTTCGTATACAGCAGCGGTTCTCAATCTATGGGTCGTGACCCAATTTGTGGTCGAACGACCGTTTCATGGGGGTCGCCGGACACCGCGGTCTGCCATTATTTTTTTTTGGGTTACGCGCGTGCCGCGCATGCACGGATCGGCCCGTCGCTGTCCGCCATTTTGTTGTTTTTTTGGTGGGGTTTTTTGGTTTTTTTCGTCGAGCGCGTGCCGCGCATGCGCGGTTTCGGCCGTCGTGGTCTGCCATTTTGTTTTGTTGTTGTTTGTTTTTTTCGTCCCGCGCGCGCCATGTATGCGCGGATCGGCCCGTCGCGGTCCGCCATTTTTGTTTGTTTATTTGTTTTTTGTTTTTTTTTCATCCTGCATGGACGGCGCAAGTGGGGTCTCAACCTGAAAAAGGTTGAGAACCACTGGTATACAGGCAGTCCTCAACCGAATGACGGTTCATTTGGTGATCCTCAAAGTTACAACGGCACTAAAACAAGGTGATTGATGACCATTTTTCACACTTGTGACCGTTGTAGCCTCCCCGTGGTCACCGGATCGAAATTCAGACACTGGACAATCGGTTCGTATTTACGACGGTCGCAGCGTCCCGGGGGTGGTGGTCACGTGACCCCCTTTTGCGAACTGACTCATAGTTACGACGGTCGCAGCATCCTGGGATCACCTGATCCCCTTTTGCGAACTGACTCGTAGTCACGAGGGTCGCAGAATCCCGGGGTCAAACGTGATCCCCTTTTGCAACCGTCTGACAAACAAAATCAAGAGGGAACCCAGATTCAGTTAACTGCCGTGTTCCTAACTTAACAACCTCGGGGATTCGCTTAACAACTGCGAAAAGAAAAGTCGTAAAATGAAGCAAAACTCACTTAACAAATGTCTCGCTTAGCCGCGGAAATTTCGGGCTCCATTGTGGTCATAAGCTGAGGACTTATGAACACAATGAGGACTGGACAGCCATTTGTCCGAAATGGTATAGGGTTTCCTGCCTTGGCGGGTTGGACTAGATGACCTCCAAGGTCCCTTCCAACTTTATTATTATTATTATTAATATTATTATTATTATTACTATTATTATTATTATTACTATTATTACTATTATTATTACTACTACTACTATTATTATTACTATTATTGCTATTATTGCTATTATTACTATTACTATTACTATTACTATTACTATTACTATTACTATTACTATTACTATTACTATTACTATTACTATTACTATTACTATTACTATTACTATTACTATTATTACTACTATTACTACTATTACTGTTACTACTGTTACTATTACTATTACTACTACTACTACTACTACTACTACTACTACTATTTATTATTATTATTATTATTATTATTATTATTATTATTATTATTATTATTATTATTATTATTATTATTATTATTATCTGTACTATAACTCCAGATACAAAAGACTGGATTTTAGAGTTGCGCGATCTAGCAATTTTGGAGAACATTATTCGTTCTGTCAATAAGAAGATATCACATTTTTGGGGGGAGGGGGAAATATTGGATAGACATGGCGAGCATTCAAGGCTTAGCTTCCCCTTTTATATCCTGACTTGAAACAGATTTAATTACAAACATCTCCCAAGTCAGCCTTTAAAAGGAGGGGATTAAATAGATTTAATTACAAAGAGATTCCGAGCTTGTCTTTAAAATTCCACCTTTTCATGGCTGCCTGCGTTCTGTTCTGTTTCCCCGTTCCTTTTTATCTGACGCCTGTTTGTTTGAAAGTGGATTAATTTTGTTCTCTTTAAAAAAAAAAGTGAGTTTAATTCCCGTTTCTTTCTTTTTCTTTTATTTTTTCCCCCCTCTTTTTTCCCATTTCTTCTCTCCAGGCTTTGATTCCTTTCCGCTGAACTACTTTTCAATGCTCGTTCTGCACTTTAGTATAACTTTGTCCTGAAAGGGAATCGCTGGTGAATCTTTCCTTCGGCTGTAGGTGTGAAGCGTGGGTGTTTGATCTGAAAGGGAAGTGATTGCTGTGTTTCAAGTGTGTGCACCTGTCCACAGCTGAAACCGTGGAGGTGAGCTGCAGCGGTTCCTGTAGGCCGCTGTGAATCATCTCCCAAAGTTGTTTTCCGCTCAAGGGTTGCGTTAACGCCCGCATGTGTTTCTTGCGGGAAATCTTCTAGCGAGCAACATGGAGGAGGAAGGACCCCCCCAAGATGCTCTGCAAACCATCAAGAAGATAAGATGAAAAGATAAGATAAGATAAGAGGATAAAAGGATCCAATAAGATAAGAGGATAAAAAGGATCCAAGGAATCGAAAATAAGTCAGCAAGTGTTGTATTGCCTCTGTACAAATCGATGGTGAGACCACACTTGGAGTACTGTGTACAGTTCTGGTCACCGCACCTCAAGAAGGATATAATGGAACTGGAAAAGGTGCAAAAAAGGGCAACAAGAATGATCAAGGAAATTGGAGCGCCTCCCTTATGAAACCAGATTGCAACGCCTTAGTCTCTTCAGCCTTGAAAGACGGCGTTTAAGGGGTGACCTTGATCGAGTGTATAAAATCATGCATGGGATAGAAAAGGTGGATAGAGAAAAATTCTTTTCTCTATCACACAATACCAGGACAAGGGGGCACTCCCTAAAGCTCATAGCTAAGAAAGTGAGGACAGATAAAGGGAAATATTTCTTCACCCAGAGGGTCGTTGGTTTATGGAATTCACTTCCTGAAAGGGTCATGACAGCTGTCAGCCTTGACAGCTTCAAGGCAGGGCTAGATAGATTCATGGAGGCCAAGTGTATCGGTGGTTATTAAAACGGATGTCCATGTGCCGCCTCTATGTTGGTTGAGGCAGGCAGGATTCCCTTGAGTACCATTTGTTGGGGGTCAAGGGAAAGGGAGGGTTTTGCCTTCTCTTTCTGCTCAAGATCCCCATGTACAATTGGTGGACCACTGTGTGACACAGAATGCTGGACTCGATGGGCTTTGGCCTAATTCAGCATGGCTCTTCTTATGTTCTTATGTTCTTAAGATAAGAAGGTAAGGTAAGGTAAGGTAAGGTAAGGTAAGATAAGATAAGATAAGATAAGATAAGATAAGATAAGATAAGATAAGATAAGATAAGATAAGATAAGATAAGATAAGATAAGATAAGATAAGATAAGATAAGATAAGATAAGATAAGATAAGATAAGATAAGATAAGATAAGATAAGATAAGATAAGATAAGATAAGATAAGATAAGATAAGATAAGATAAGATAAGAAAAGAAAAGAAAAAGCAAGGCAAGGCAAGGCAAGGCAAGACAAGACAAGACAAGACAAGACAAGAAAAGACAAGATAAGATAAGATAAGATAAGATAAGATAAGATAAGACAAGACAAGACAAGACAAGACAAGGTAAGAAAAGACAAGATAAGATGAGACAAGACAAGACAAGATAAGATAAGAAGATAAGATATAAGATAAGATGAAAAGATAAGATAAGGTAAGATAAGATAAGATAAGATAAGGTAAGACAAGATAAGATAAGATGAGATAAGATAAGATAAGATAAGATGAGATAAGATAAGATGAGAAAAGAAGATAAGATGATTGATAAGATAAGGTAAGGTAAGATAAGGTAAGGTAAGGTAAGATGATAAGAAAAGAAAATATAAGGTAAGGTAAGATGATAAGAAAAGAAAATATAAGATAAGATAAGATAAGATGAAAAGATAAGATAAGATAAGATAAGATAAGATAAGATAAGATAAGATAAGATAAGAAAAGAAAAGAAAAGAAAAGAAAAAGCAAGGCAAGGCAAGGCAAGGCAAGACAAGACAAGACAAGACAAGGTAAGAAAAGACAAGATAAGATGAGACAAGACAAGACAAGATAAGATAAGAAGATAAGATATAAGATAAGATGAAAAGATAAGATAAGGTAAGATAAGATAAGATAAGGTAAGACAAGATAAGATAAGATGAGATAAGATAAGATAAGATGAGATAAGATAAGATGAGAAAAGAAGATAAGATGATTGATAAGATAAGGTAAGGTAAGATAAGGTAAGGTAAGGTAAGATGATAAGAAAAGAAAATATAAGATAAGATAAGATAAGATGAAAAGATAAGATAAGATAAACTTTATTGTCATTTTAAAGCTTTTTGCCATTCGATTCGATTCAAAATAGAGCTGGAAGGGACCTTGGAGGTCCTCTAGTCTCAAGCAGGAGACCCTAGTCCATTTCAGATTAATAATAATAATAATAATAATAATAATAATAATAATAATAATAATAATAATAATAATGAAGAAACAGGGGACCACCTGGTGAGCTGCTGCAAGAAGATCGCCCAGACTGACTACAAGCAGCGGCATGACAAAGTAGCAACAATGGTGCATTGGAAGATCTGCAAGAAATATCATTTGCCTGCAGGGCAAGAACTGGTGGGATCTTAAAATAGAGAAAGTCATAGAAAATGATAAAATTAAACTGCTCTGGGACTTCAAACAGACAAGCACCTGCAACACAACACCCCGGACTTAATAATTGTCAATAAGAAAGACAAAAAAGTCTGGATAGTGGACGTGGCAGTGCCTGGAGACAGCAGAATAGACGAGAAAGAACTGGAGAAATAACAAAATACAAAGACCCACAAATAGAAATAGAGAGACTGGGACAAAGGCAAGCAAGGGTCGTACCAATAGTCATAGGCGCCTTGGGTGCAATCCCAAAACAACTGGAGCACCCCTTGAACACCATCATTGGCATTGACAAATTCGCCATCAGTCAATTGCAAAAGGTGGCCTTACTAGGAACCGCTTCCATCGTGTGACGAGATCTGTAACACCATCAAACATCCACATCTGCCCATCCCAGGTTCTTGGTGAGGACTCGATAGGTAGACAAAAATGCCAGTCTGAACATCTGGCTGACTGTGCAATGATCCATAATAATAATAATAATAATAATAATAATAATAATAATAATAATAATAAAGTTGGAAGGGACCTTGGAGGTCATCTAGTCCAACCCCCTGCTCAGGCAGGAGATCCTAGACCATTTCGGACAAATGACCGTCCGGTCTCTTCTTAAAAACTTCCAGTGTTGGAGCATTCACAGCTTCTGGAGGCAGATGGTTCCACTGGTTAATTGTTCTAACTGTCTCTTCTTCTCCTTCCAGGGATGGAGCACTCCACAACTTCTGGAGGCGAGCTGTGCAATCAGAAGAGAGGTGGAAGGGACCTTGGAGGTCATCTAGTCCAACCCCCTGCTCAGGCAGGAAACCCTACACCATTTCGGACAAAGGACTGTCCAGTCTCTTCTTAGAAACTTCCAGTATTGGAGCATTCACCGCTTCTGGAGGCATTTTCTGTTCCACTGGTTAATTGTTCTCACTGTCAGGAAGTTTCTCCTTAGTTCCAGGTTGCTTCTCTCCTTGGTGAGTTTCCATCCATTGCTTCTTGTCCGGCCTTCAGGCGCTTTGGAGAATAGCTTGACTCCCTCTTCTTTGGGGGCAGCCCCTGAGATACTGGAACAACTGTTATCATGTCCCCCCTCGTCCTTATTTTCCCTAGACTAGCCAAACGTTTTAATATGTTTTATTCTCAAGGCCTTTAATCATCTGAGTTGCTCTTCTCTGCACAATGTTTTTTGTAATGTGTTGATGAATTTGCAGCTGCCTGACCAACCGCCTCCAGGTCCTGCATTAAGGTAGGAAAAACCCAATGCACAGGTATAGTATAGGGGGCACCTGGCTCAATAGTAGCAACTGTGAGAGGGATCTCGGAGTCCTAGTGGACCATCCCTTAAGTATGAGCCAGCCACGTGTGACACGTGTGACAGCCAACACAATCTTAGCCTGCATCAACAGAGAGAGAGAGAGCAACAAAATCTCCTGAAGTGTTAATACCACTTTATATTGCACGAGTGAGGCCACACCTGGGATGCGGTATCCAGTTTTGGTCACCATGATGTAAAAAAGATGTTGAGACTCTAGAAAGAGTGCAGAGAAGAGCAATGTTTTCCATGTTTTCTGGAGGAAATTTCCAGCAACGTTTAGTCTCTTCCCTTCCCTGGCTTTTCGCATCCTTCCGTTCAACCATTTATTTATTTATTTTTTGCAAGGCTGTTTCAAAAGCCTGAAAGTCATTACACAAAACGTGAGACAGCCACAAAGGTGTGATGAAATCTCTGCCTGGTTTTTATGTGTGTTACATCGATCAGACCCCGGTGGACTCTCCTTGCCCGGCGGTGATTCTCGGAGAACAAAATGGATGCTTCCCTGGAACGGCCAGTCCATTAACCAGATTTATCGCCGGAGGCCAGGGGTCATGCTGAATTGGAGAATTTTACGGCCCAGCGGAGCCTCTGAAGCAGGGCCTCGCCAACTTGGCAACTTTGAAAAGTGTGGCGGGACAGATCTTGGTTCTAGGGCCGGGAGGGGACTTGGAGGTCTTCTAGTCCAGCCCTCAGCTCATCCAGGAGACCGTATAAATGGTTGACCAGTCTCTTCTTGAAAGGATCCAGGGATGGAGCACCCACAACACCTGGAGGCAAGGAGTTCCACTGGTTAATTGTCCTCACTGTTAGGAAGTTTCTCCTTAATTCCAGGTTGCTTCTCTCTGAGAAGCTTCCACCCATTGTCCTTCCTTCCTTCCTTCCTTCCTTCCTTCCTTCCTTCCTTCCTTCCTTCCTTCCTTCCTTCCTTCCTTCTTCTGGAACCATAGGGCTCAAAGGACATCAGAGGCCTTCCAATCCAAGGAGGGAAGGGAGAAAGGAGGGAGGGAGGGAGGAAGGAAGGAAGAAAGAGGAGGGAAGAAGAGAGGGAGGGAGGAGGGGAAGAAAGGAGGGAGGAAGGAGGGGAAGAAGCAAGAGAGGGAAGAAGGAAGGAGGAAGGAAGGAAGGGGAGGGAAGAAGGGAGGGAGGGAAGGGAAAAGAATGGAAGGAAGAAGGGAGGGAGGGAGGGAGAGGGAAGGAAAGAAGAAGGGAGGGAGGGAGAAGGAAGGAAGGAAGGAAGGAGGGAGGGAGGGAGGAAGGAAGGAGGGGAAGAAGGAAGGAAGAAGGAAGGAAGGAAGGAGGGGAAGGAAGAAGGGAGGGAGGGAAGGAAAAAGGAAGGAAGGGAGGGAGGGAGGAAGGAAGGAAGGAAGAGAGGAAGGAAGGAGGGAGGGAGGGAGAAGGAAGGAAGGAAGGAAGGAGGGAGGGAGGAAGGGAAGGAGGGGAAGAAGGAAGGAAGAAGGAAGGAAGGAAGGAGGGGAAGGAAGAAGGGGAGGGAGGGAAGGAAAAAGGAAGGAAGGGAGGGAGGGAGGAAGGAAGGAAGGAAGAAAGGAAGGAGGGAGGGAGGAGAAGGAAGGAAGGAAGGAAGGAGGGAGGGAGGAAGGAAGGAGGGGAAGAAGGAAGGAAGAAGGAAGGAAGGAAGGAGGGGAGGGAAGAAGGGAGGGAGGGAAGGAAAAAGGAAGGAAGGAGGGAGGGAGGAAGGAAGGAAGAAAGGAAGGAAGGGAGGAAGGAAGGAAGAAGAAAGGAAGGAGGGAGGGAGAAGGAAGGAAGGAAGGAAGGAGGAGGGAGGGAGGAAGGAAGGAGGGGAAGAAGAAGGAAGAAGGAAGGAAGGAAGGAGGGAGGGAAGAAGGGAGGGAGGGAAGGAAAAAGGAAGGAAGGGAGGGAGGGAGGAAGGAAGGAAGAAAGGAAGGAAGAAGGGAGAAGGAAGGAAGGAAGAAAGGAAGGAGGAGGGAGGAGAAGGAAGGAAGGAAGGAAGGAGGAGGGAGGGAGGAAGGAAGGAGGGAAGAAGGAAGGAAGAAGGAAGGAAGGAAGGAGGGGAGGGAAGAAGGGAGGGAGGGAAGGAAAAAGGAAGGAAGGAAGGAAGGAGGGAGGGAAGGAAAAAGGAAGAAGGAAGGAAGGGAGGAAGGAAGGAAGAAAGGAAGGAGGGAGGGAGGGAGGAAGGAAGGAAGAAAGGAAGGAAGGGAGGAAGGAAGGAAGAAAGGAAGGAGGGAGGGAGAAGGAAGGAAGGAAGGAAGGAGGGAGGGAGGGAGGAAGGAAGGAGGGGAAGAAGGAAGGAAGAAGAAGAAGGAAGAGGGGGAGGGAAGAAGGGAGGGAGGAAGGAAAAGGAAGGAAGGAGGGAGGGAGGAAGGAAGGAAGGAAGAAAGGAAGGAGGGAGGGAGGGAGAAGGAAGGAAGGAAGGAAGGAGGGAGGGAGGAAGGAAGGAGGGGAAGAAGGAAGGAAGAAGGAAGGAAGGAAGTGAGGGGAGGAAGAAGGGAGGGAGGGAAGGAAAAAGGAAGGAAGGGAGGGAGGGAGGAAAGGAAGGAAGAAAGGAAGGAAGGGAGGAAGGAAGGAAGAAGGAAGGAGGGGAGGGAGGGAGAAGGAAGGAAGGAAGGAACGAGGGAGGAGGGAGGAAGGAAGGAGGGGGAAGAAGGAAGGAAGAAGGAAGGAAGGAAGGGGGGGAGGGAAGAAGGGAGGGGAGGGAAGGAAAAAGGACGGAAGGGAGGGAGGGAGGAAGGAAGGAAGGAAGAAAGGAAGGAGGGAGGGAGGGAGAAGGAAGAAGGCAGTAAAGGAGTGGAAGGGAGGAAGGAAGGAGGGAGAAGAAGGAAGGAAGAAGGAAGGAAGGAAGGAGGGGAGGGAAGAAGGGAGGGAGGGAACGGAAAAGGAAGGAAGGGAGGGCGGGAGGCAGGCCCAGGAAGAGGACGGGGAGGAGAAAGGAAGGAGGAGGAGAAGGACAGGAAGGAAGGAGGGAGGGAGGAGGAAGGAAAGGAGGGGAAGAAATGAAGGAAGAAGGAAGGAAGGAAGGGGAGAAGAAAGGGAGGAGGAAGGAAAACGGAAGGAAGGGAGGAGGAGGAAGGAAGGAAGGACAGGGAGGAAGAGGTGAAGAAGGAAGAAGGAGGGGAGGGAAGAAGGGGGGAGGAAGGAAAAAGGAAGGAGGGAGGGAGGAGGAAGGAAGGAAGGAAGGAAGAAGGAGAGGGAGGAGAAGGAAGGACAGGAGGGGAAGGATGTGAGGGAGGAGGAAGGAAGAAAGGATGGAAGAAGGGAGGGAGGGAGAGAGAAGGGAGACAGGAAAGGAAGGAAGGGTCGGGAGGGGAGGCCGAAGAAGGAAGGCAGGAAGGAACAGCACTACGCCCTTAGACTTCCATCTCACACCCCACCCAGGGCTACCCCGCCCACTCTCAGCGATTTACAGCCTCAGCCTATTTGCCCCCAACACTCCGGGTCCTCATTTTACCGACCAGTGAAGGACGGAAGGCGGAGTCAACCCTGAGCCGCTCAGGATCGAACTCCTGGCAGCGAGCCGCGAGTGAGCCAGCAGTGCCGCCTATCTAACCACTGCGCCACCACGCCTAGAAAGGAGCTCCACCCCCCTTGGGAATGGAGGGGAATGCTGGGAGTTGAAGTCACCTCTCTGAAAGGATCCAAGGTTGAGAAACTGCGAGCTGGGATATCAGGAAAGCCTTCGCACCCGACACTTCAGCTGGAAGGGTGCAATTCTGACCCCGGCGCCCGAGAGTCACATGCTGTGTTGAAACTAGCAGATGAAAAGGGCCTTGTGGGCCACCCTTTGTTCTGCCCCCCGTCCAAATAATAATAATAATAATAATAATAATAATAATAATAATAATAATAATAATAATAATAATAATAATTAATAGTAGTAGTAGTAGTAGTAGTAGTAGTAATAATGATAATAGTAATAATGATAATAATGGTAATAATGATAATAATAAATAATAAATAATAAATAATAATAATAATAATAAATAATGATAATAATAATGATAATGATGATGATAATAATAATAATAACAACAACAATAACAATAACAATAATAATAATAATAATAGTCGGAAGGGACCTTGGAGGTCATCTAGTCCAACCCCCTGCTCAGGCAGGAAACCCTATACCATCTCAGACAAATGGCTGTCCAGTCTCTTCTTTAAAAACTTCCAGTCTGGAGCATTCACCACTTCTGGAGGCAGGTGGTTCCACTGGTTAATTGTTCTCACTGTCAGGAAGTTTCTCCTTAGTTCCAGGTTGCTTCTCTCCTTGGTTGGTTTCCATCCGTTGCTTCTTGTCCTGCCTTCAGGTGCTTTGGAGAACAGCTTGACTCCCTCTTCTTTGGGGCAGCCCCTGAGATATTGGAGCACTGCTATCATTTCCCCCTCGTCCTTCTCTTCGTTAAACTAGACATACCCAATTCCAGCCGCCGTTCCTCGTATGCTTTAGCCTCCAGTCCCCTAATCATCTTTGTTGCTCTTCTCTGCCCTCTTTCCAGAGTCTCAGCATCTTTTTTACATCGTGATGACCAAAACTGGATGCAGGATTCCAAATGTGGCCTCACCAAGGCCTTGTAAAGTGGTATTAACACTTCACCTGATCTTGATTCTCTCCCTCTGCTGATGCAGCCCAGCACTGTTCCTGTCTTCATTATTATCAGCATTGCTCTTTGGGGTCTCCTTGTCATTAGCGTAATTGGGACTGCTCCTCATTGTCCTGACAATTTGTGTGCAGGATACTTTGGGATCATGGCTTCCAGCATAATTCCGGTTGGCAGGAGGGGGGGGAACAGCTTTACGTATGAGCACATCTGCATGCTTTTAGCAGTTGGTGATGGGTAAGATCACAAAGTAATGGGGGGAAAAACCCATTTTGGGGTGAAATCAGTCCTGCTCAGCAGGAGATCCTACACCATTTCAGACAGGTAGCTGTCTCTTCTTAAAAGCCTTCTTGGAAGGAAGGAAGGAAGGAAGGAAGGAAGGAAGGAAGGAAGGAAGGAAGGAAGGAACGAAGGAAGGAAGGAACGAAGGAACGAAGGAACGAAGGAACGAAGGAACGAAGGAAAAGGGAGGGAGAGAGGACAGAACAAAATAACAGAATAACAGAGTTGGAAGGGACCTTGGAGGTCATCTAGTCCAACCCCCTGCCCAGGCAGGAAACCCTATCCCATTTCGGACAAATGGCTGTCCAGTCTCTTCTTAAAAACTTCCAGTGTTGGAGCATTCACCGCTTCTGGAGGCAACTTCCGTACTACTGGTTAATTGTTCTCACTGCTAGGAAATTCTCATTAGATCTAGATTGGATTTCTGATGATGTTACCTTGCTGGGTCATGAAACGTCGGCAAGAAAACCACCCAGCTCAGAGAGCACCAAGGACCCCACAGTCGTTGTCGTTGTCGTTGTCATTGTCGTCGTCCTCCTCCTCCTCCTCCTCCTCCTCCACATCACTCCCTTATAGCACTGATGATGTTACTTAGTTGAGTCATGAAATGTCTGCAAGAAACCACCCAGCTCAGAGAGCACCAAGGATCCCACAATCCTCTCCTCCTCCTCCTCCTCCTCCTCCTCCTCCTCTTCCTCCTCCTCCTCTCACAAACCCCCTCCCTTCTAGTACTGATGATGTTACCTAGTTGGGTCATGAAACATCTGCAAGAAAACCACCCAGCTCAGGGAATACCCAAAACTCTACAAAAAAAAAGTTCTCTTATCTCAAAGACGTATCTCTCAGTGCCGCTTTATAAAGCCTTGGTAAAGCCACACCTGGAATACGGCATCCAGTTTTGGTCACCACAATACAAAAAAAATGCTGAGACTCTAGAAAGAGTCCAGAGAAGAGCAGCACAGATGATCAGGGGACTGGAGCTCAAACATATAAGGAACAAGGTTGCTGGAATTGGGTCTGTCTAGTTTAACGAAGAGAAGGACGAGGGGGACATGATAGCAGGGGGCTATCAGGGGCTGCCCCAAAGAAGAGGGAGTCAAGCTATCCTCCAAAGCACCTGAAGGCAGGACAAGAAGCAACCGATGGAAACGAATCAAGGAGAGAAGCAACCTGGAATGAAGGAGAAACTTCCTAACAGGGAGGACAATTAACCAGTGGAACAGCTTGCCACCAGAAGTTGTGGGTGCTCCATCACTGGAGCTTTTTTTTAAAGAAGAGACTAGACAGTCACTTATCTGAAATGGTATAGAGCAGTGGTGGCGAAGCTATGGCACGGGTGCCCGAGGCGGCATACAGAGCCCTCTCTGTGGGCACCATGCCCTCGCCCCAGTCCTGGGCCTTCAGCTGGGCTTTATAAAACCTTTTCGCTTTAGGCCTCCGCCGCCGTGTGCAAAACCCCCCCCAAAAGATTCAATCAGTCAATTTCAACTTCTCGCGGTAAAAAAAAGTTCTCGCCAAGTTGGAATGGATTGATTTCACTTTTTAGTCCCACCCAGTCTGCTGCTACCACTGCAGCCACGCCACCCAATGGGCCAGGCCCAGCCAATAGGCCACGCCCAGCCAATGGGCCATACCCAGACGGCACTCGACGATGCATAAGTGGGTTTGGGTTGCACTTTGGGCAAGGTTCGCCAACACTGGTATAAGTTCTCCTGCTTGAGCAGGGGGCTGGACTAGAAGACCTCCAAGGTCCCTTCAGCTCCTATTCCGATCGACTGAAATGCTGGATTTTTCAAAGACAATCATGCATTTGAAACCCTGGAGACAGTCCCCCAAGTGGTGTGTTTTTTCTCTGCCTTAGAACGGGATTTACCCTTCCCGTTTCCATGACGCTGCCCGAGTGAGCTGACCCATGGATAGTGTGGTCAATACCGTCTGATTACAGAACCCCTTCCTGTGTGGGGGGGGGAGAAGAAAGAAAGAAAGAAAGAAAGAAAGAGAAAGGGAAGGAAAGGAAAGAAGAAGGAATGAAGCAAGGAAGCAAGGAGATGGAATGAGAGGAAGGAATGGGAAAGAAAAGAAGGAAGGAAGGAAAGGAAAGAAAGAAAGAGAGAGAGAGAGAAAGGGAAGGAAGAAGGAAGAAGCAAGGAAGCAAAGATGGGAATAAGAAGAAGGAAGAATGAGAAAGAAAGGAGAAAGGAGAAAGGAAAGAAAGGAATGAAGAAAGGGGAGAGGAAAGAAAGAAAGAAAGAAAGAAAGAAAGAAAGAAAGAAAGAAGAAAGAAAGAAAGAAAGAAGAGAAAGGGAAGGAAGAAAAAGGAATGAAGCAAGGAGATGGGAATAAGAAGAAGGAAGGAATGAGAAAGAAAGGAGAAAGGAGAAAGGAAAAGAAAGGAATGAAGAAAGGGGAGAGGAAGAAAGAAAGAAAGAAAGAAAGAAGAGAAAGGGAAGGAAGACAAAGGAATGAAGCAAGGAGATGGGAATAAGAGGAAGGAAGGAATGAGAAAGAAAAAAGAAAGGAGAAAGGAAGGAAGAAGGAATGAAGCAAGGAAGCAAAGATGGGAATAAGACAAAGGAAGGAATGAGAAAGAAAGAAGAAAGGAGAAAGGAAAAGAAAGGAATGAAGGGAGAGGAAAGAAGAAAGAAAGAAAGAAAGAAAGAAAGAAAAAAGAGAGAGGGAAGGAAAGGAAAGGAAGAAGGAATGAAGCAGAAAACAAGGAGATGGGAATAAGAGGAAGGAAGGAATGAGAAGAAAGGAGAAAGGAGAAAGGGAAAGAAAGAAAGGAATGGAAGGAGAGAGAAAAAGAAAGAAGAAAGAAAGAAAGAAAGAAAGAAAGAAAGAAAGAAAGAAAGAAAGAAAGAAAGAAAGAAAGAAAGAAAGAAAGAAAGAAAGAAAGAAAGAAAGAAGAAAGAGAGAGATGGGGAAACCGGAAAAAAACAACACATCCCTTTGTTTGGAAGGCATAAAAGCCAAGCTGCAGATTTCAAAGGAGAGCTGGGAACCATTGTTTCTTCCTTCTCTCTCTCTGTATGTGTGTGTGTTGTGTGTGTGTGTGTGTGTGGGAAAAAAAAATCAAAATTCAGATGGAAGTCCCAGGACTTACGGCATTGCTGTTGCTAAGCGAGAGCTTCGTTAAAGGGAGTTTTGCCCACTTTTACGACCTTTCCTCCCCCCCCCATCGCTAAGTGGATCGCTGGGATGAAGCTAAGAGTGGCTGAACTCTCAATCTTGGTTAAGGTGCTGCTTGCAAATGGGCAGCCTGTTGGCTTAACTCTGGAGGGGGTCTGTTCTGCAGATAATAATAATAATAATAATAATAATAATAATAATAATAATAATATAATAATAATAATAATAATAATACCATTACTATTACTATTATTATATTACTACTACTACTACTACTATTATTATTATACTACTACTACTACTATTACTACTACTACTACTATTACTATTATTATATTGCTACTACTACTACTACTACTACTATTATTATTATTATTATTATTATTATTATTATTATTATTATTATTATGCAGATGGAGAGCCAGAGGGGGCAGGTGGGAGATAGGAACACTTCTGGTTCCCCATCACTTCTTTCTTTCTTTCTTTCTTTTTTTCTTTTTTTCTTTCTTTCTTTCTTTCTTTCTTTCTTTCTTTCTTTCTTTCTTTCTCTTTCTTTCCCTCCCTTCCTTCTTTTTTATTTTTCTCTCTTCCTTCTTTCTTTTCTTTTTTCTCTCTCTCTTCCTTCCTTCCTTCCTTCCTTCCTTCCTTCCTCCTTCCTTCTCCTTTCTAATTCCTTCCTCCCTCTCATTCCCATCTCCTTGCTTCATTCCTTCTTCCTTTCCTTTTTGTTTTTCTCTTTCTCTCTTCCCTGCTTTCCTTCCTTCCTTTCTTTTTCTTTCTTTCTTTCTTTTTCTCATTCCTTCCTTCCTCATTCCCGTCGCCTTGCTTCCTTGCTTTTCCTTCTTCATTCCCTTCTGTCTTTTCTTTCTTTCTCTCTCTCTCTCCCTCTTTCTTTCCTTCCTTTCTTCTTTTTCTTCTTTTTCTTTTTTCTCTCTTCCCTTCCTTCCCTTTCTTTTTCTTTCTCCTTTCTCATTCATTCCTTCCTTTCATTCCCATCTCCTTGCTTCATTCCTTCTTCCTTTCCTTTTTGTTTTTCTCTTTCTGTCTTCTTTTTCTTTATTTCTTTTTTCTCTTCCCTTCTTTCCTTCCTTTCTTTTTCTTTCTCCTTTCTTTCTTTCTTTTTCTTTCTCATTCCCTCCTTCCTCCTTCCTGTCTCCTTGCTTTCTTGCTTCTTCTTTCCCTTGTCTTTTCTTTCTTTGTCTCTCTCTCTCTTTCCTTCCTTTCTTTTTTCTTTTCCTCTTCTTTCTTTCTTTTTTCTTTTTCTTTCTCCTTTCTTTCTCATTCCTTCCTTCCTTTTATTCGCATCTCCTTGCTTCATTCCTTCTTCCTTTCCTTTTTCTTTCTTCTTTTTCTCTTCCCTTCTTTCCTTCCTTTCTTTCTACTTTCTTTCTTTCTTTCTTTCTCATTCCTTCCTTTTTCTTTCTTCTTTTTTCTCTTCCCTTCTTTCCTTCCTTTCTTTCTACTTTCTTTCTTTCTTTCTTTCTCATTCCTTCCTTCCTCATTCCCATATCCTTGCTTCCTTGCTTTATTCCTTCTTCCTTTCCTTTTTCTTCTTTTTCTTTCTTTCTTTTTTCCCTTCATTTTTCCCTTTCTTTTTTGTCTCTTTCTTTCTTTCTTTCTTTCTTTCTTTCTTTCTCATTCCTTCCTTCCACATTCCCATCTCCTTTTTTCCTTGCTTCATTCCTTCTTCCTTTCATTCCCTTTCGCCTTTTCTCTCTCTTCTTTCCTTTCTTTCTTTCTTTCTTTCTTTCTTTCTTTCTTTCTCATTCCTTCCTTCCTCTCATTCCCATCCCCTTGCTTCCTTGCTTCCTTGCTTTTCTTTCCTTTCCTTTCCTTCCCATCTCCTTTCTTCCCTTCTCATCTTCCTTCTAATTCCCATCACTTTCTTTCTTTCTCTTTCTTTCCTTCTTTCTTTCTCTTTCTTTCTTTCCTTCTTTCCTTCTTCCTTTTTCTTTCTTTCTTTCTTTCTTCCTTTCTTTCTTTCTTTCTTCCCTTTCTTTCTTTCTTTCTTTCTTTCTTGTCTTTCTCTTTCTTTCTTTCTGTCTTTCTTTCTTTCTTTCTGTCTTTCTTTCTTTCTTTTTCTTTCTTACTCTTCCTCTCTCTTCCTCTCGTTCTTTTTCTTTTTCTCATCCCTGCTGGCAAAATGCAAGTGAAAGAAGTCCATTTGCACTAAGGGTCAGACTGCCCTAACTTATAGGAAACACAAATAATGAGCAAATATAGAGGGAATAAATCTGACTACTTCACAGCCCCATTAGGACTTGCTGGCCCATCAAAGTACTCAAACACATGATTAATATTGCAGCAAAGATATTTTATTTCTCATTTGGATTGTTCCTATTTTAGGTATGAGAGTCCAGCTTAGGAAGAGAAAAAAAAAACATTTCAAAAAGATCCTGCACTGGAAACAAAAACAAAAAAAATCTTTTTCCTTTTGTTGTATCCAAATCCAACATTTTAAATTAATGTTGTTAACAAAATGGCAGCAGGGAAAAGCACATTTTCTTCAA
>JARGCV010001250.1:30000-32500 GCA_034064705.1 Bothrops alternatus | reverse complement strand
TCTATCTCATCCATCCATCCATCCATCCATCTATCTATCTATCTATCTATCTATCTATCTCATCCATCCATCTAGCTATGTATTCATCCATCCATCCACCTATACATCAATTACTCTATCTATCTATCTATCTATCTATCTATCTATCTATCTATCTATCTATCTATCTATCTATCTATCTATCTATCTATCTATCTATCTATCTATCTATCTATCTATCTATCTCATCCATCCATCTAGCTATGTATTCCTCCATCCATCCACCTATACATCAATTACTCTATCTATCTATCTATCTATCTATCTATCTATCTATCTATCTATCTATCTATCTATCTATCTATCTATCTATCTATCTATCTATCTATCTATCTACTATCTATCTATCTATCTATCTATCTATCTATCTATCTCATCCATCCATCCATCTAGCTATGTATTCATCATCCATCCACCTATACATCAATTACTCTATCTATCTATCTATCTATCATCTATCTATCTATCTATCTATCTATCTATCTATCTATCTATCTATCTATCTATCTACTATCTATCTATCTATCTATCTATCTATCTATCTATC
Organism: Bothrops alternatus; assembly: GCA_034064705.1. NCBI lineage: Eukaryota > Metazoa > Chordata > Lepidosauria > Squamata > Viperidae > Bothrops > Bothrops alternatus. The sequence goes on along the minus strand of JARGCV010001250.1, from coordinate 31,914 downwards.
TATCTATCTATCTATCTATCTATCTATCTCATCCATCCATCCATCAGCTATGTATTCATCCATCATCCACCTATACATCCATTACTCTATCTATCTATCTATCTATCTATCTATCTATCTATCTATCTATCTATCTATCTATCTATCTATCTATCTATCATCTATCTATCTATCTATCTATCTATCTATCTATCTATCTATCTCATCCATCCATCCATCTAGCTATGTATTCATCCATCCATCCACCTATACATCAATTACTCTATCTATCTATCTATCTATCTATCTATCTATCTATCTATCTATCTATCTATCTATCTATCTATCTATCTATCTATCTATCTATCTATCTATCTATCTATCTATCTATCTATCTATCTATCTATCTATCTATCTCATCCATCCATCCATCTAGCTATGTATTCATCCATCCATCCACCTATACATCCATTACTCTATCTATCTATCTATCTATCTATCTCATCCATCCATCTAGCTATGTATTCATCCATCCATCCACCTATACATCATTACTCTATCTATCTATCTATCTATCTATCTATCTATCTATCTATCTATCATCTATCATCTATCTATCTCATCCATCCATCCATCCATCCATCTATCTATCTATCTATCTATCTATCTATCTATCTATCTCATCCATCCATCCATCTAGCTATGTATTCATCCATCCATCCACCTATACATCAATTACTCTATCTATCTATCTATCTATCTATCTATCTATCTATCTATCTATCTATCTATCTATCTATCTATCTATCTATCTATCTCATCCATCCATCTAGCTATGTATTCATCCATCCACCTATACCTCCATTACTCTATCTATCTATCTATCTATCTATCTATCTATCTATCTATCTATCTATCTATCTATCATCTATCATCTATCTATCTCATCCATCCATCCATCCATCCATCTATCTATCTATCTATCTATCTATCTCATCCATCCATCTAGCTATGTATTCATCCATCCATCCACCTATACATCAATTACTCTATCTATCTATCTATCTATCTATCTATCTATCTATCTATTATCTATCTATCTATCTATCTATCTATCTATCTATCTATCTATCTATCTATCTATCTATCTATCTATCTATCTATCTATCTCATCCGTCTGTCTGTCTATCTATCTATCTATCTATCTATCTATCTATCTATCTATCTATCTATCTATCTATCTATCTATCTATCTACCTACCCTACCTACCTACCTACCTACCTATCTATCATCTATCATCTATCATCTATCATCTATCTATCTCATCCATCTATCTATCTATCTATCTATCTATCTATCTATCTATCTATCTATCTATCTATCTATCTATCATCTATCATCTATCATCTATCTATCTCATCCATCCATCCATCCATCTATCTATCTATCTATCTATCTCATCCATCCATCTAGCTATGTATTCATCCATCCATCCACCTATACATCAATTACTCTATCTATCTATCTATCTATCTATCTATCTATCTATCTATCTATCTATCTATCTATCTATCTATCTATCTATCTATCTATCTATCTATCTATCTATCTATCTCATCCATCCATCTAGCTATGTATTCCTCCATCCATCCACCTATACATCAATTACTCTATCTATCTATCTATCTATCTATCTATCTATCTATCTATCTATCTATCTATCTATCTATCTATCTATCTATCTATCTATCTATCTATCTATCTATCTATCTCATCCATCCATCCATCTAGCTTTGTATTCATCCATCCATCCACCTATACATCAATTACTCTATCTATCTATCTATCTATCTATCTATCTATCTATCTATCTATCTATCTATCTATCTACTATCTATCTATCTATCTATCTATCTATCTATCTATCTATCTAT
>JARGCV010001249.1:0-32943 GCA_034064705.1 Bothrops alternatus | reverse complement strand
CATCCCTATCTCTCTCTCTCTCTCTCTTTATTTCTGTATCTATATCTCTCCATCTTTCTATCTATCTGTCTTTGTCTATCTGTTTGCCTGTCTTTATCTATCTATCTATCCATCCATCCATCTATCTATCTATATTATCTCTATCCATCTTTTATCTAATCCATCCATCCGTCTCTATCTATCTATCTATCTATCTATCTATCTATCTATCTATCTATCATATTTTCTATCTGTATCTGTCATCCATCCATCCATCCATCTCTATCTATCTATCTATCTATCTATCTATCTATCTATCTATCTATCTATCCATCCTCTATCTATCCATCCATCCATGCATCCATCCATGCATCCATCCATGCATCCATCTATCTATCTATCTATCTATCTATCTATCTATCTATCTATCCTCTATCTATCTATCCATCCATCCATCCATGCATGCATCCATCCATGCATCCATGCATCCATCCATGCATCCATGCATCCATCCATGCATCCATCCATGCATGCATCCATCCATCCATCCATCCATCCATCCATCCATCCATCCATCCATCCATCCATCTATCTATCTATCTATCTATCTATCTATCTATCTATCTATCTATCTATCTATCTATCTATCATATTTTCTATCTGTATCTGTCATCCATCCATCCATCTCTATCTATCTATCTATCTATCTATCTATCTATCTATCTATCTATCTATCTATCTATCTATCCATCCTCTATCTATCCATCCATCCATGCATCCATCCATGCATCCATCCATGCATCCATCTATCTATCTATCTATCTATCTATCTATCTATCTATCTATCCTCTATCTATCTATCCATCCATCCATCCATGCATGCATCCATCCATGCATCCATGCATCCATCCATGCATCCATGCATCCATCCATGCATCCATCCATGCATGCATCCATCCATCCATCCATCCATCCATCCATCCATCCATCCATCCATCCATCTATCTATCTATCTATCTATCTATCTATCTATCTATCTATCTATCTATCTATCTATCTATCATATTTTCTATCTGTATCTGTCATCCATCCATCCATCTCTATCTATCTATCTATCTATCTATCTATCTATCTATCTATCTATCTATCCATCCTCTATCTATCCATCCATCCATGCATCCATCCATGCATCCATCCATGCATCCATCTATCTATCTATCTATCTATCTATCTATCTATCTATCTATCTATCTATCTATCTATCTATCTATCCTCTATCTATCTATCCATCCATCCATCCATGCATGCATCCATCCATCCATCCATGCATCCATCCATGCATCCATCCATGCATCCATCCATCCATCCATCTATCTATCTATCTATCTATCTATCTATCTATCCTCTATCTATCCATCCATCCATCCATGCATGCATCCATCCATGCATCCATCCATCCATCCATCCATCCATCCATCCATCCATCCATCCATCCATCCATCCATCCATCCATCCATCTATCTATCTATCTATCTATCTATCTATCTATCTATCTATCTATCTATCTATCACATTTTCTATCTATCTGTATCTGTGTGTCTTTATCTATCTATCTATCTATCTATCTATCTATCTATCTATCTATCTATCTATCTATCTATCTATCTATCTATCTATCTATCTATCTATCTATCTATATCTATCTATCTATCTATGATATTTTCTATCTCTCTATCTATCTGTCTATCTATTATCCATCTATCTATCTATCCCATCTTTTATCTAACCCATCCATCCATCCATCCTCCATCCATCCATCCATGCCTGCCCCTCCCTCCCTCTCTCTCTCCTGCCTTATAGCATCTGCCCCCTGAAAGGACCCCGGCCCCTTTACCCACCTCCCCGGACGAAAACCCACCTCTCCACCCTTCAACCTGGCAACTCAGCATCCCGGAGTCCATCCTCCACGGCGCGCCCACGGCAAAGCTGACAACATAGTGCGGGGAGGGGGTGCGGGGACGACAGCACCCGTCCCCCTGGTGTTTTCCCGCGGGCCTAAGACCCCCGGTTGCAATGCCCTCCTCCCTTTGAACGGTCACGAAACCGACCGTCGTAAGCCGAGGACCTCCCTAGAGGGTCTTTGGCTGTGACCCCACCCCCTCCCCATCTGGGAACATCTGCAGCCCTGTTTAAACCTCCCACGCAACTAACCTACTTTCTGGGTTAACGGCGGCGCGAAGGAGATACGGGGCCACAGGGAGAGAAATGAGACAATACCATCAAGTGGAATAAAACCTTATTTTTAGAACAGCCGCTCTAATTCCGGGTCTATTTTGGGGAACGGGCTGATCGTCTCTGGAAAAATCCGTCAAATGTTTCTATCGCCGTTTCTGTCTGGAGAGTTTTCGTTGTTAAGTGAATCACGGCGTCACTCTGCGAATCCAGCTGTCCCCGCCCCCCCCGCCGACGTTAGAGGTAGTCAACCGATCGGAAAAGAGCTGGGAGGCACCTCGGAGGTCATCCAGTCCAGCCCCCCTGCTCAAACAGCAGACCTTTACCGAAGCGTGGAATGACGAGGGTCGGAAGGGACCCGGGAGGTCATCTAGTCCAGCCCCCTGCTCAAACCGTGTGTGTGAACTCACCGTCTCCCGGTGATTGGCTCCAAGGCAGCCAGTCACGTTTCACGGCTGAGGCAGAGACTAGAGCTCACCGTCTCCCGGTGATTGGCTGAACGTCACCCAGTCAGCCTTCATGGACCAGACATGCACCCACAGAAAGAGACACATTGGCTCTGTCCTGCTTTGGCCGCGCAACAGTGCGAGACTCGAAGCCGCAACTCGGCGCAATCCCAAATCGCTTGCTTGAGACTTTCATTGGCACTTCCGAAGTTCTGAGCGTGCGGCGGAGCGCGTGCAAAGCAGGTGTGTTAGCGGAAAGTGACAAAGACGCTCTAGCTTTGTGGGGCGTTTTTTTTTTGTGATGCCACAACACGTGTTGAAATTCATAGCCTGTCAACACAAGGGACCTGGTCTTCCGATTGCCCGTTGTGTTTATGGATGCGTTCTGCTACCCTTCTACCTGTCTATCCTACATAATGGCTGTTAGTTACAATCCCTACCTTGTTCTAGATTTTATTGTCTCTTTTCAATGGTGTGTAAACGTCGTTTATCTGTATATGTGTCCAGGGATGGCTGCTTTGTCTGAGGGTCGGGCTTCCAGGCGTTCCCTAATGTTTGTCGACTGTCCTACATAGCAGCTTTTACAGTCCCTACATTGTCTGTTCCAGTTTTTATTGTCTCTTTTCAAGGGTGTGTAAATGTCATTTATCTATATGTGTCCATTGATGGCTGCTCTATGTGTCCTTTGATGGCTAATTTATCTTGAGTGCATTGTCTGTTCTTATTTTATTGTCTCTCTTCAAGGGTGTGTAAATGTTATTTATCTGTACGTGTCCATTGATGGCTGCTCTATGTGTCCTTTGATGGCTAATTTATCTTGAGTGCATTGTCTGTTCTTATTTTATTGTCTCTCTTCAAGGGTGTGTAAATGTTATTTATCTGTACGTGTCCATTGATGGCTGCTCTATGTGTCCTTTGATGGCTAATTTATCTTGAGTGCATTGTCTGTTCTATATTTTATTGTCTCTCTTCAAGGGTGTGTAAATGTTATTTATCTGTAGGTGTCCGTTGATGGCTGCTCTATGTGTCCATTGATAGCTAATTTGTCTGAGTGCATTGTCTGTTCTATATTTTATTGTCTCTCTTTAAGGGTGTGTAAATGTTATTTATCTGTAGGTGTCCGTTGATGGCTGCTCTATGTGTCCATTGATAGCTAATTTGTCTGAGTGCATTGTCTGTTCTATATTTTATTGTCTCTCTTCAATGTTATTTATCAATGTTATTTATCTGTAGGTGTCCGTTGATGGCTGCTGTATGTGTCCATCAAGGGTGTGTAAATGTTATTTATCTGTAGGTGTCCATTGATGGCTGCTCTATGTGTCCTTTGATGGCTAATTTGTCTTGAGTGCATTGTCTGTTCTATATTTTATTGTCTCTCTTCAAGGGTGTGTAAATGTTATTTATCTGTAGGTGTCCGTTGATGGCTGCTCTATGTGTCCATTGATAGCTAATTTGTCTGAGTGCATTGTCTGTTCTATATTTTATTGTCTCTCTTTAAGGGTGTGTAAATGTTATTTATCTGTAGGTGTCCGTTGATGGCTGCTGTATGTGTCCATTGATGGCTAATTTGTCTTGAGTGCATTGTCTGTTCTATATTTTATTGTCTTTCAAGGGCGTGTAAATGTTATTTATCTGTAGGTGTCCGTTGATGGCTGATGTAGGTGTCCGTTGATGGCTAATTTGTCTTGAGTGCATTGTCTGTTCTATATTTTATTGTCTCTCTTCAAGGGTGTGTAAATGTTATTTATATGTATTTGTCCATTGATGGCTGCTCTATGTGTCCTTTGATGTCTAATTTGTCTGAGTGCATTGTCGGTTCTATATTTTATTTTCTCTTTTCAATGGTGTGTAAACATTAGTTATATCTATGTGTCTTTTGATGGCTAATTTGTCTGAATGCATTGTCTGTTATATATTTTATTGTCTCTCTTCAAGTGTGTGTAAATGTTATTTATCTGTAGGTGTCCGTTGACGGCTGCTCTATGTGTCGTTTGATGGCTAATTTGTCTTGAGTGCATTGTCTGTTCTTATTTTATTGTCTCTCTTCAAAGGTGTGTAAATGTTATTTATCTGTACGTGTCCATTGATGGCTGCTCTATGTGTCCATTGATGGCTAATTTGTCTTGAGTGCATTGCCTGTTCTATATTTTATTGTCTCACTTCAAGGGTGTGTAAATGATATTTATCTGTATGTGTCCATTGATGGCTGCTTTGTCTGAGTGCCAGGTTTCCAGGAATTCTCTAAGGTTTTTCAACTTGGTTTGATCAAGGTGCTCACAGTTTTGCAGTTGAAATGATGGTTGATTGTGTCCATGAGTTGTGCAATGAAGGAGTTTTCATTGTGACTTCTGACCGCTAGTCGGCATTCCTGGACGTTAATTGTTGTTCCTGGATGTGTTCTGCTATTCGTCTACCTGTTTGTCCTACATAGTGGCTATTACAGTCCCTACATTGTCTGTTCTAGATTTTATTGTCCCTCTTTAAGGGTGTGTAAACGTTATTTATCTCTTACGTGTCCGGTGATCGCTGCTTTGTCTGAATGTCAGGCTTCCAGGAATTCCAGTCTCTTTTTAATGGGTGTGTAAACATTATTTATCTCTTTGTGTCCGGTGATGGCTGCTTTGTAATTCCAGTATCTTTTCAATGGGGTGTAGACATTATTATCTCTTTGTGTCCGGTGATGGCTGCTTTGTCTGAATGCCAGGAATTCCCGTCTCTTTTCAAGGGTGTGTAAACATTATTTAATCTTTTTGTGTCCTGTGATGGCTGCTTTGTCTGAATGCCAGGCTTCCAGGAATTCCCATGTCTTTTCAACTGGGTGTAAACATTATTTATCGCTTTGTGTCCGGTGATGGCTGCCTCGTCTGAATGCCGGGCTTCCAGGAATTCCCGTCTCTTTTCAACGGGTGTGTAAACATTAGTTATCTCTGTGTGTCCAGTGATGGCTGCTTTGTCTGAATGCCAGGCATCCAGGCACTGTTTAGCAGTTTTAGACGGGTCCAGGAGGCTCGTCGTTTGATAGCTGCGACCGTGAAACACGGAATAACAGGGGAGGAAGGAACATGCGGAGCTCTCCCATCTTCCTCCAGTTTTCGGAGTCCGCAGGTGCACCTTGCTCCATCTCTCTTTCTCGCAGAAGCTGGAGGAGTTGCTGCTCCCAGAAACCTCTTTTTAGAATGTTGCTAAGTAACTGCTGGAAAGTTCACGAGCAGCTCAGCTTCAGAAAAGGAAGAGAAAGAGAGAGAGCGAGACAGAGCAGGGAGGGAGGAGAGTGGGGGAAAAAATGAAACGGCGAGGAGAAAGAGGAAGAATATCGCCGGCTCATGGGTGAGCAGGAAAAGCAGATTATTTTTTTTCCCCCTTCTGGAAAAAAAATCTTTGCAAATGGGACCTTTGCGCACTCAGCATGGAAGCCGAGGACAAGATCTCAGTTTCCTCGGCGGAGGAAGGGGGGGAGACTACAGCTTCCATCATCCACGGCCTTCCCAAGCCGTGTTGCTGGGATGATGAGGGGGGTCATCTGACATATTCTGGGGGATTCTGGGAGTGGAAGTCCGTCCCCTCTTAAAGCATGGTGGCTGGGGGATTCTGGGAGTGGAAATCCCCCCCCTCTTAAAGCATGGCAGCTGGGGGATTCTGGGAGTGGAAGTCCTCCCCTCTTAAAGCATGCCGGCTGGGGGATTCTGGGAGTTGAAGTCCCTCCCTCTTAAAGCATGCCTGCTGGGGGATTCTGGGAGTTGAAGTGCCTCCCTCTTAAAGCATGCCTGCTGGGGGATTCTGGGAGTCGAAGTCCCCCCTCTTAAAGCATGGTGGCTGGGGGATTCTGGGAGTTGAAGTCCACCCATCTTAAACCATGCCGGCTGGGGGATTCTGGGAATGGAAGTCCTCCCCTCTTAAAACATGCCTGCTGGGGGATTCTGGGAGTGGAAGTCCCCCCCCCTCTTAAAGCATGGCAGCTGGGGGATTCTGGGAGTTGAAATCCACCCATCTTAAACCATGCCGGCTGGGGGATTCTGGGAGTTGAAGTCCTCCACTCTGAGAGCATGTTGGATGGGGGATTCTGGGAGTGGAAATCCTCCCCTCTTAAGATACCTAAGGGTGGGAATCAGTGTCGTAAAACCAAGGAAAAAGGTTGTAAGATCAGGGTCCAAATTGCCAGCTTCTGTTACGATTGTCGGCCATCTTGACTTTTTTGACCTCCCTCGCGCGAAGGCCGCGGCGTGCCTCTATTATTCGGCTTCTGCCTGGCCACAACAGAGTGGGAAGCGGCTTGGAATGAGTCACGGTTTTGCCGATGAGGCTGGCAACAGTGTGGGAAGCGAGGGGACTTCACACCCGTTGAATTTAATTTTGGCTTTTTTTTTGGAGTCGTCTGGAGGGGAAGAGGGAGAGCTGGCAGGTGAAAGGAAAAGGGAAGGAAAAGAATGGGAAGGAAGGGAAAGAAAGAAAGAAAGAAAGAAAGAAAGAAAGAAAGAAAGAAAGAAAGAAAGAAAGAAAGAAAGAAAGAAAGAAAGAAAGAAAGAAAGAAAAGAAGAGAAACAAGGAAAGGAAAATAGGAAGGAAAGGGAAGGAAGGAAGACAAGGAAAAAAAACAAAAGGAAAGGAAAAAGAAGGGAAGGGGAGAAGAGGAAAAGAAAAAGAAGGGAAGGAAAGGAAAGGAGAGGAAAGGAAAGGAAAAAGAAGGAAAGGAAAGGAAAGGAAAGGAAAGGAAAGGAAAGGAAAGGAAAGGAAAGGAAAAGCTTAAAGGTGGACTTTAAAATTTGGTCTACAAACGACCCTTTTCAAGAGACAAAATTCACTGGAGTCCCAATTTTCTCTTTTTAAGTGAGACGTCGGTTCCGTCCCCTTTGCCCCAGTTTACGACTGGGCTTGTCACCTTTCTCCAGCAAATCCCTGCCGTTCTTAAGCGAGTCCCGGGGCTGTCAAGCCAATCCCACTATTCCCCCCGTTGAGTTTGCTCGTCGGAAAGTCACCAAAGCGGATCAAAACGGAACCCCGCCGCGCGGCGACCGTCACGACGGCGCGCCGCTCGCCCCAAAGCGTCCGAATTCGGTATCCCGGGACCGCAGGTTCTTAAGTGTGAACAACAGTCCCAAAAGCGCCTCTTTTTTTCCCAGCAGCACGGTTTTCATTTCGGTCACTAAAGGAATCGTCGTAAGTCCGAGGACGATCGGTGGGGTGGAGAAAAAAAATCTGGATTTTTTAAAAAAAAATTTTTGACCTTCGATCGCCGGTTTCTCGTTTCGCAAACCCGGATTCTGTCGTTTCTCCTGGTTTGGTTTGGTTTTGTTCTGTTTTGTTTTGGTTTTGGGCTCGTGATCCTGCCGGGAAAGTTGCAGGTACTAAGGATGCTTTGGTTGCCATGACACTCACCTCGCACCCAGTTGCCGTGGCGACGGTGGGCCAGGAAGAGATGGACAGCATGGGTGAAATCCTGGGCTCTGTTTCGTGGGGGAAGGGGAGACGGAGGATCCTGCGTCGCCCAATGGGACGATAAAGGTCACTATGATGGCCTGATGGCCGTGGAGATGGTCCTGACGTATGACGATTCGTTTAGTGACCGTTCCAAGGTGCAACGGCTGTGAAAAAGGGGACTTGGGGCTGTTTTTCACACTTACGACCGTGGGAGCATCGCTGTGGCCATGGGATCAAAATGAAAGCAGGCCGGCTGAGGGATTCTGGGAGTGGAAGTCCTTCACTCTTAAAGCAGGCTGGCTGGAGGATTCTGGGAGTTGAAGTCCAGCCCTCTTAAAGCATCCTGGCTAGGGGATTCTGGGAACTGCCGGCCACCCCTTAAAGCATGCAGGGTGGGGGATTCTGGGAATGGAAGTCCTCCCCTCTTAAAGCATGCAGGGTGGGGGATTCTGGGAGTTGGAGTCCTCCCCTCTTAAAGCATGTTGGGTGGGGGATTCTGGGAGTTGGAGTCCTCCCCTCTTAAAGCATGTCGGGTGGGGGATTCTGGGAGTTGGAGTCCTCCCCTATTAAAGCATGTCAGGTGGGGAATGCTGGGAGTTGAAGTCCAGCCCTCTTAAAGCATCCTGGCTGGGGGATTCTGGGAACTGACAGCCACCCCTTAAAGCATGCAGGGTGGGGGATTCTGGGAGTGGAAGTCCTCCCCTCTTAAAGCATGTCGAGTGGGGGATTCTGGGAATGGAAGTCCTCCCCTCTTAAAGCATGCCGGGTGGGGGATTCTGGGAGTGGAAGTCCTCCTCTCTTAAAGTATCGTGTCTGGAGGATTCTGGGAGTGGAAGTCCCCCCTCTTAAAGCAGGCCAGCTGGGGGATTCTGGGAGTGGAAGTCCTCCCCTCTTAAAGCAGGCCGGCTGGGGGATTCTGGGTGTCGAAGTCTTGATCTACACATCCCAAGCTACACTAGTGCAGGATTTCTGGCTTACTAAACCTGACTTTTCAATAAACCATGATTTAAATGAAGCATAGTTTGGGCGTTTTCTCCCACTGGGTTACCCTCTGGCTCATCTTTCACACCCCTCTTTTCTCTCTCTTGGCAGGCTCAAGCGAGACCTCCATGTCACGGTGGCCGACCGCATCCCGCTTACCCAAAACAGCCGGAAGCGCTTAGTCACGGTGGAGACCCGCGCCGACGTGACCCTGCCGGATTTTGCCAAAAGCCGGGACGGCTTTGTTCTCTACTGGCCACGGAGCGGATGACCCGGGGACCATGATGATTCTCTAAGAGCCTTCCACTTGAGCGGGGGGTTGGACTAGATGATCTCCGGGATCCCTTCCAACTCTGTTATTAAGGATCTCCCGCTTGAGCAGGGGATTGGACTAGATGACCTCCAGGTTCCCTTCCAACTGTGTTACTCTATGATTCTGTAAGGGCCTTCTGCTTAAGCAGGGGGTTGGGCTAGATGACCTCCAGGCTCCCTTCCAATTTTATTATTCTAGGATTCTGGGAGAGACTCCCGCTTGAGCAGGGGGTTGGACTAGATGACCTCCAGGGTCCCTTCCATCTCTGTTATTCCATAAGGATCTCCCCCCTGAGCAGGGGAGCAGACTAGATGACCTCCGGGGTACCTTCCACCTGTGTTATTAAGGATCCCCCGCTTGAGCAGGGGGTTGGACTAGATGACCTCCAGGATCCCTTCCACCTGTGTTATTAAGGATCTCCCGCTTGAGCAGGGGGTTGGACTAGATGACATCCGGGATCCCTTCCAACTCTGTTATTAAGGATCTCCCGCTTGAGCAGGGGGTTGGACTAGATGACCTCCAGGGTCCCTTCCACCTGTGTTATTAAGGATCTCCCACTTGAGCAGGGGGTTGGACTAGATGACCTCCAGGGTCCCTTCCAACTCTGTTATTAAGGATCTCCCGCTTGAGCAGGGGGTTGGACTAGATGACCTCCGGGGTCCCTTCCACCTGTGTTATTAAGGATCTCCCACTTGAGCAGGGGGTTGGACTAGATGACCTCCAGGGTCCCTTCCACCTGTGTTATTAAGGATCCCCCGCTTGAGCAGGGGGTTGGACTAGATGACCTCCGGGATCCCTTCCACCTCTGTTATTAAGGATCTCCCGCTTGAGCAGGGGGTTGGACTAGATGACCTCCAGGGTCCCTTCCACCTCTGTTATTCCGTAAGGATCTCCCACTTGAGCAGGGGGTTGGACTAGATGACCTCCGGGGTCCCTTCCACCTGTGTTATTAAGGATCTCCCACTTGAGCAGGGGGTTGGACTAGATGACCTCCGGGGTCCCTTCCACCTGTGTTATTAAGGATCCCCCGCTTGAGCAGGGGGTTGGACTAGATGACCTCCAGGGTCCCTTCCACCTGTGTTATTAAGGATCCCCCGCTTGAGCAGGGGGTTGGACTAGATGACCTCCGGGATCCCTTCCAACTCTGTTATTAAGGATCTCCCGCTTGAGCAGGGGGTTGGACTAGATGACCTCCAGGGTCCCTTCCACCTGTGTTATTAAGGATCTCCCGCTTGAGCAGGGGGTTGGACTAGATGACCTCCGGGATCCCTTCCAACTCTGTTATTAAGGATCTCCCGCTTGAGCAGGGGGTTGGACTAGATGACCTCCAGGGTCCCTTCCACCTGTGTTATTAAGGATCTCCCACTTGAGCAGGGGGTTGGACTAGATGACCTCCGGGATCCCTTCCACCTCTGTTATTAAGGATCTCCCGCTTGAGCAGGGGGTTGGACTAGATGACCTCCGGGATCCCTTCCAACTCTGTTATTAAGGATCTCCCGCTTGAGCAGGGGGTTGGACTAGATGACCTCCAGGGTCCCTTCCACCTGTGTTATTAAGGATCTCCCACTTGAGCAGGGGGTTGGACTAGATGACCTCCGGGATCCCTTCCAACTCTGTTATTAAGGATCTCCCGCTTGAGCAGGGGGTTGGACTAGATGACCTCCAGGGTCCCTTCCACCTGTGTTATTAAGGATCTCCCACTTGAGCAGGGGGTTGGACTAGATGACCTCCGGGATCCCTTCCAACTCTGTTATTAAGGATCTCCCGCTTGAGCAGGGGGTTGGACTAGATGACCTCCAGGGTCCCTTCCACCTGTGTTATTAAGGATCTCCCACTTGAGCAGGGGGTTGGACTAGATGACCTCCGGGATCCCTTCCAACTCTGTTATTAAGGATCTCCCGCTTGAGCAGGGGGTTGGACTAGATGACCTCCAGGGTCCCTTCCACCTGTGTTATTAAGGATCTCCCACTTGAGCAGGGGGTTGGACTAGATGACCTCCGGGATCCCTTCCACCTCTGTTATTAAGGATCTCCCGCTTGAGCAGGGGGTTGGACTAGATGACCTCCGGGATCCCTTCCACCTCTGTTATTAAGGATCTCCCACTTGAGCAGGGGGTTGGACTAGATGACCTCCGGGATCCCTTCCACCTCTGTTATTAAGGATCTCCCGCTTGAGCAGGGGGTTGGACTAGATGACCTCCGGGATCCCTTCCAACTCTGTTATTAAGGATCTCCCGCTTGAGCAGGGGGTTGGACTAGATGACCTCCAGGGTCCCTTCCACCTGTGTTATTAAGGATCTCCCACTTGAGCAGGGGGTTGGACTAGATGACCTCCGGGATCCCTTCCACCTCTGTTATTAAGGATCTCCCGCTTGAGCAGGGGGTTGGACTAGATGACCTCCGGGATCCCTTCCAACTCTGTTATTAAGGATCTCCCGCTTGAGCAGGGGGTTGGACTAGATGACCTCCAGGGTCCCTTCCACCTGTGTTATTAAGGATCCCCCGCTTGAGCAGGGGGTTGGACTAGATGACCTCCAGGGTCCCTTCCACCTCTGTTATTAAGGATCTCCCGCTTGAGCAGGGGGTTGGACTAGATGACCTCCAGGGTCCCTTCCTCCTCTGTTATTCCGTAAGGATCTCCCCCCCAGAGCAGGGGAGCAGACTAGATGACCTCCAAAGGTCCACAGAGACGTAGAGATCTGGGTCATCCACCCCCCCCACCCCCCACCCCTGTATCTCTGAAAGGGGTTGGATGAATGAACAAATTCAATTAATTCAACCTCGATTTTATTGTGCGCCGAGTTCGAGTCTCAGCATCTCCCTCCCCCCGAGACCCTCCCCTATTTCTCCGGCCTCTTTTTTTATTATTATTATTGTGTTTCAAATTGTCAATCTTATACAAACGAGATTGCTGGTTGTCCAGAACAAAAAAAAATGCGACTGTTTTTTAAAAAAACACATCAAGTCTCGGTGAGTTCCACCTTCCGCCAACGGGAAGAACGTGCTTTTTTTTGCAAAAAAAAAAAGAAACAAAAAAAACCCCCTCAACCCCCCATCGTCTTTTGGGGGTGTCATTGCCGTCGTCGCAGTTGTGAGTCTCGTCGTGGAGCCCGGATCGATTGTTTGTCCCCGGCGAGGAGTTGCTTTTCTCACGATTCGCATTGTTTACCCAGGATTCCGAATAAATCGAGGTGGAAAAAAAAAACAAAAGTCCCAGCAAATGCAGCGTAATAATTTTCCTTGGAAAATTCCATCAGTCAATTCCTCAACTAATCATCATCAAGGAATTAATGACTTTCCGGCTGTTTTGTTCTCGGTTGCGGTGGGAAAAAAAAAAAAAAGATAAATTCTCCCGTTTTTCAGGCAGAAAATTCCATAATTTTTTTTTTTTACAATTACAAACGAAACAGGAGAAATAACGGAGAACTAATTCAGAAGAAATAGAATAAATACGTAATTTCAAGCATGCAGGAATCTCCCTCTTTGGATAAGGATTATCTACAAATGGGGGGGTGTGAGAAAAAAAAAAATCGAAATACAGGCAGTCCTCAAACTTACGACCGTTTCATTTAGCGACCGTTCAAAGTGAGGGCGGCCCTGAAAAAAAAAAGGGAGTTAACGAAGTCGCAGCGTCCCGGGTTCATGTGATTAATATTCAGACAGTATTTACGACGGTCGCAGCGTCCCGGGGTCACGAGATCCAAATTCAGACAATTGGCAAACGACTCGTATTTACGACGGTCGCAGCGTCCCGGAGTCACGAGATCCAAATTCAGACAATTGGCAAACGACTCGTATTTACGACGGTCGCAGCGTCCCGGAGTCACGAGATCCAAATTCAGACAGCTTGGCAACCAATCTGTTTTTATGACGGTCGCCTAACCTGGGGGAAGCTGGATTCACTTAACGACTGACTGAAGACCGGCAGGGATTCACTTAACGACTGCCTCCAGCAAGGTCATCAAATGGGGCGAAAGACCCTTGACAAACGTTGGGGCTCCATGGAGGTCGTAAGTTGAGGACCACCTGGGTAAATGATCCCTCTTTTATTTCCTAGTTTGTGTTTCGGGTGCCTCACAGATGGTCCTCAAGTTACGACCGTTTCGTCTCGCGACCGAAAAAAGGGAACTTAAGACCGTTTGTCACAATTAATGACCGTCGAAGCATCCCCTCGCACCCGTGATCCAAATTCATTCAGCTTGGCCACCGACTCACACTTACCGACGGTCGCCGGGTCACGCGATCCCGTTGTGCGACCTTCCGACTGGCAAAGTCAACGGAGGAAGCCCCGATTCGCTTCACGACCCTGCGTCTCGCTTAACGACGGTTGCGACCAGCCGAAGAACCGAGACGAGCAAGGTCGTAAAATGGGACACGTGAGGAGTTTCTCACTTAGCGTCATAAAATTTCAGGGCTCCCTTTGTCGGCGTAAGTCGAGGACCAGGCTGCAAGCGGAGTTTTTCTCCCAGAAAAAAAACCCCGCAAGCTCAAAAAATGGTGTCGGATTGTAACAGACGACAACAACGCACACCCCCTTGTCGACATCTCGCCCGTTGTCGTGGGAACGCGCCGATATAAATATATTTCAACCCTGTGCGGTGTTTAAAGTGGATTTTCTTCCATTTAAAAAAAATAAAATTAAAAAATAGTGGTGGTCCTCGGACCTACGACGGGAATTTCGTAACCTTTCCGTCGCTAAGCAAGGCAGCCGCGTTGCCGCTCGTCTTTTACCACCTGCTCTTGCCCGGGTTCTTAAGCCAACGACGGCCTCCGAGCCGTGACCTAATCCAGCCCTAGAAGGTTGGTCGCTAAGCGGGTTGGCCACTAAGCGAGTCGGTCGCTAAGCGAGTCGCGCTCCGTTTTCCCTGTTTTTCTTTTTGCTCGTGGTGTTGTTAAGAAAATCCACTGGTCGTTAAGCGACTCCATCGACTTTGCCAGTTGGGAGAGTGCAACAGACGTAAGTCCATGCCAGTTGCCAAGCGTTTTGGATCGGCTGACCCTGGCGATCCCGCGACCGTCATTAAGCGAGGAAACCAGGCCTAAGCCGTCTTTTACCTAACCCCCGAATGTCGTAAGTCAAGGACTGTCCCCCCCCCGGGCGTGTCCACTTGAGCCGCGGCGAATTAAAATGGCGGCTACCTAGTTGACAACGTAACCAAGTTAGTTTACACTGAAGAGTTTCCTTCACACAACCTTAAGAGTTTTTCGCCCAGCAAAAAACCCCGCAAGCTCAAAAAATGGTGTCGGATTGTAAAAGACGACAACAACAACAACAACAAAAATGAGTTTGAGCGTCAATTTTGTGCGGCTTAGGGCGTTGTGTGAATCCCAGGACACTTCTCGGGTTTCGGTCCCGTGCGTTGTGCGTTGTGCGAATCCAAGCAATTGTCGAATTGGAGCGAATTCTGCAGACAGCCACCAGGGGGTGACAGAGAGAGATGGGAAAACTCACTGTCTTGGCGCCCTCTGGTGGCTAGTTTGGTGTATTGATGCTCCGATAGAGCACAGATAATCCTCGCTTAACAACCGGGCGCCTAGCAACCGTTCCAAATTACGACGCAACCCCACCAAAGTCACGCAATCACAAATCCCACAAATGTTGTGATTTTCGACATATATTTCGGCCCGTTTCAAGGGTCACTTCTACGTTCCGACAAAAAACGTTCCTCGGCG
Source organism: Bothrops alternatus (assembly GCA_034064705.1). NCBI lineage: Eukaryota > Metazoa > Chordata > Lepidosauria > Squamata > Viperidae > Bothrops > Bothrops alternatus. The sequence goes on along the minus strand of JARGCV010001249.1, from coordinate 17,905 downwards.
AAGGTGGATCCGCTTAGCGACCGCCGCAAAAAAAAAACAAAACCAAAAAAAGGTCGTAAACGCAGAGGGCAATCGTGGACCCGCTTAACAACGGCTGCCTTCGCTTTGTGACCACCACGAAAACGGAGCATAAAATGATGGGGCGAGCTGCTTAACCGTCACCACGATTTCCGGGTGCAATTCCTCCCTCAACGACGGTCGTTAAGTGGAGGACGGCCTCTGGGCCGAGTTCCCCTCCTCACTGAGCTACACACATCAGGTAAGGGGAGTCAGAAATTCATAACACATAGGGATTTACATCGCTAAGTGAGACACCGGTGGGGGGGTTTGCCCCACTTTACGGCTTTTCTTGCCGTCGTCGCTAAACGAATCGCTGCTGTTCTTCAATTAGTCACCCGGTCGTGAAGCCAATCTGGGCTCCCCCCTCGACGGTCGCCAAAGGGGAACATGTGACCCGCCCTGGCACACTGCGACCGTCGTAAATACGAGTCGGTGGCCGAGCGGCTGCGTTTTGAACCCGGCACCCTGGGGATGCAGGAACGGTCGTTAAGTGTGTGAACAGCGGGTTCCTAAGTCTCTCTTTTTTTTAAAGTGCGGTTGTCGCTTCGGACGGTCATGAAACGAATCGTTGTAAGTTGGGGACCAGCACCGTTTCGCTGGAACCGCAAAGACCCGCAAAAGAAAGGTGCGTTTGTTCGGGTTGTCGTGCCTGGGGAGACGAATCAGAGGAGGGGAAAGGAATTAGGGGTCCAGTAGTGTCCAGTAGTTCCACAGGTGAAGGGCAGGGGACAGTCTGGATGACCTCAAGGGAAATAAAGCAAGCACTTCCGCTCACACGGCTCAAGGTGATACAAAAGAGATGGATGCTGATCATCTGGGCCTCCAGGGTTGCTACGGGCAGTCCTTGACTTACGCACATTCGTTTAGTGACGAAGGACCCCACGGTCCTCCTCCTCCTCCTCCTCCCTTCTAGCCCTGATGACGTTCCCTAGCTGGGTCATGAAACGTCTGCAAGGAAACCACCCAGCTCAGAGAGCACCATGGAATCTACAGTCCTTTCTCCTCCTTCCTCCTCCTCTTCCTTCCTTCCAGCACTGATGACGTTCCCTAGTTGGGTCGTGAAACGTCTGCAAGGAAAACCACCCAGCTCAGAGAGCATCAAGGACCCCACAGTTGTCCTTCCTTCCTTCCTTCCTTCCTTCCTCCTATCCTCCCATCCTTCCTTCCTTCCTTCCAGCACTGATGACGTCCCCTAGTTGGGTCGTGAAACGTCTGCAAGGAACATAAACAACATAAGCCAAATTTTGGCCCCTCTACAATTCTGTCCGGTTTCACCATCGCCTCCTCACTCCAGGGGACTACAGAATCAATACAGGGAGTCCTCAAATTACGACCGTCCCTTCAGCAACTGCCCAACGTGGACGCGGCCCTGAAGCCGAGACTCACATCTTACGACCATCCCAGCTTTCCCCGTTAGTTGGGATAATACTAATATTAATAATAATAATAATAATAATAATAATAATAATAAAGTTGAAAGGGACCTTGGAGGTCATCTAGTCCAACCCCCTGCTCAGGCAGGAAACCCAATTAATAATAATAATAATAATAATAATAATAATAATAATAATGTTGGAAGGGACCTTGGAGGTCATCTAGTCCAACCCCCTGCTCAGGCAGGAAACCCAATTAATAATAATAATAATAATAATAATAATAATAATAATAATAATGTTGGAAGGGACCTTGGAGGTCATCTAGTCCAACCCCCTGCTCAGGCAGGAAACCCAATAATGATAATAATAATGATAATAATAATAATAATAATGTTGGAAGGGACCTTGGAGGTCATCTAGTCCAACTCCCTGCTCAGGCAGGAAACCCAATAATAATAATAATAATAATAATAATAATAATAATAATAATAATAATAATAATAATAATAATAATAATAACGTCGGAAGGGACCTTGGAAGTCATCTAGTCCAACCCCCTGCGCAGGCAGGAAACCCTAATACCATTTCAGACAAATGGCTGTTCAGTCTCTTTAATAAATAATAATAATAATAATAATAATAATAATAATAATAATAATAATAATAATAATAATGTTGGAAGGGACCTTGGAGGTCATCTAGACCAACCCCCTGCTCAGGCAAGAAACCCAATTAATAATAATAATAATAATAATAATAATAATAATAATAATAATAATAATAATAATAATAATAATAATGTTGGAAGGGACCTTGGAGGTCATCTAGTCCAACCCCCTGCTCAGGCAGGAAACCCTATAATAATGATAATGATAATGATAATGATAATAATAATAATAATAATAATAATAATAATAATAATAATAATAATAATAATAATGTTGGAAGGGACCTTGGAAGTCATCGAGACCAACCCCCTGCTCAGGCAAGAAACCCAATTAATAATAATAATAATAATAATAATAATAATAATAATAATAATAATAATAATAATAATAATAATAATAATAATAATAATGTTGGAAGGGACCTTGGAGGTCATCTAGTCCAACCCCCTGCTCAGGCAGGAAACCCTATAATAATAATAATAATAATAATAATAATAATAATAATAATAATAATAATAATAATAATAATAATGTTGGAAGGGACCTTGGAGGTCATCTAGACCAACCCCCTGCTCAGGCAAGAAACCCAATTAATAATAATAATAATAATAATAATAATAATAATAATAATAGTAATAATAATGTTGGAAGGGACCTTGGAGGTCATCTAGTCCAACCCCCTGCTCAGGCAGGAAACCCTATAATAATTATAATGATAATGATAATGATAATGATAATGATAATAATAATAATAATAATAATAATAATAATAGTAATAATAATGTTGGAAGGGACCTTGGAGGTCATCTAGTCCAACCCCCTGCTCAGGCAGGAAACCCTATAATAATTATAATGATAATGATAATGATAATGATAATGATAATGATAATGATAATGATAATGATAATAATAATAATAATAATAATAATAATAATAATGTTGGAAGGGACCTTGGAAGTCATCTAGACCAACCCCCTGCTCAGGCAAGAAACCCAATTAATAATAATAATAATAATAATAATAATAATAATAATAATAATAATAATAATAATAATAATAATAATGTTGGAAGGGACCTTGGAGGTCATCTAGTCCAACCCCCTGCTCAGGCAGGAAACCCTATAATAATGATAATGATAATGATAATGATAATGATAATAATAATAATAATAATAATAATAATAATAATAATAATAATAATAATAATAATAATAATGTTGGAAGGGACCTTGGAAGTCATCGAGACCAACCCCCTGCTCAGGCAAGAAACCCAATTAATAATAATAATAATAATAATAATAATAATAATAATAATAATAATAATAATAATAATAATAATAATAATAATAATAATGTTGGAAGGGACCTTGGAGGTCATCTAGTCCAACCCCCTGCTCAGGCAGGAAACCCTATAATAATAATAATAATAATAATAATAATAATAATAATAATAATAATAATAATAATAATAATAATAATAATAATAATAATAATGTTGGAAGGGACCTTGGAGGTCATCTAGACCAACCCCCTGCTCAGGCAAGAAACCCAATTAATAATAATAATAATAATAATAATAATAATAATAATAGTAATAATAATGTTGGAAGGGACCTTGGAGGTCATCTAGTCCAACCCCCTGCTCAGGCAGGAAACCCTATAATAATTATAATGATAATGATAATGATAATGATAATGATAATAATAATAATAATAATAATAATAATAATAATAGTAATAATAATGTTGGAAGGGACCTTGGAGGTCATCTAGTCCAACCCCCTGCTCAGGCAGGAAACCCTATAATAATTATAATGATAATGATAATGATAATGATAATGATAATGATAATGATAATGATAATGATAATAATAATAATAATAATAATAATAATAATAATAATAATAATGTTGGAAGGGACCTTGGAAGTCATCTAGACCAACCCCCTGCTCAGGCAAGAAACCCAATTAATAATAATAATAATAATAATAATAATAATAATAATAATAATAATAATAATAATAATGTTGGAAGGGACCTTGGAGGTCATCTAGTCCAACCCCCTGCTCAGGCAGGAAACCCTATAATAATTATAATGATAATGATAATGATAATGATAATGATAATGATAATAATAATAATAATAATAATAATAATAATAATAATAATAATAATAATAATAATAATAATAATGTTGGAAGGGACCTTGGAGGTCATCTAGTCCAACCCCCTGCTCAGGCAGGAAACCCTAATACCATGAGGCTCTTGGCAACCGGTGGGTCTATTTTACGACGGTGACGGCATCCCCAGTTAACGACCTTCCCAGCCGGGCTTCCAACAGCCAAAGTCCCTGGGACAAGCCCGGATTTGTTTAACGACCGCCGCGATTCCCTTCCCTTTGCTTAATTTTTGTGAGGGAAAAGACCGTCAAACTGGGCCCTCCGTTTCCCTCACAGGTGCAAGGATCCTCGGCTTACGACGACAAGGCAGCCTGCCCGGTACGGCCGTAAGCCGTTGACGATTCTAAAGCAGAACGACCGACTCGCTCGTGTGACCTCTTTGCGAATGGAGCAGTCGTTAAGTCGTTAACTGAAACCCCGCGCGGCCGTTGAGCGAACCCATCGGATGGCCGGGGAGGGGGCCGTTTGTCTTGGGGAAAAAAAAACATCCCCCAGAAATAAACACCAAAAGACAGCGAATCGCCTGCCTATTAGTCCTCGACGTACGACGGTTTTGTTTGGCGACCGTTGGACGTGACCACGGCGCCGGCGGTTGCAGTTTCGTTTAAGAACCGGGTCGATTCACTTAACAACTGTAGGGGGGGGAATCCGTCAAAGGGGTGGGAGAGGGTACGAAGGTCCCTTGGCAAACGTCTCACTTAGCGACATAAATTTCGGGCTCTACTGCGGACGTAAACTGGAAAACGGCCTGCACTGTAGGCAGGGGGGGGCGCTCCTTGGCTCTACAAGGACCAGGTCTCCGCCCTGACTTTCAACGGACGCTAAGCGTGGGACGTCAAGGCCTACTGGCGGTTCTGCAAAGGGAATGCCCGACGGTCAGCAGGCCGAGAAAACTACATTTCCCAGCATCCCTAGGGAAGGGGCAGCCCCCCATTCCTTTGAGATTGGGGCCCTGAAGGCCCATCTCCCAGGTCCTATTATAATTATAATTATATATATATATATATATATATATAAAATTAATATAATTAATTATATATATATTGCTCCTAGAAGCACGAAGCCGAAAGCACCAGCCTGAAGATGACAAATGGCACTTTGTCGAAATGTCGACAAGACACCTCAGATTCTACGCGGGAGAAAACCCGAACAACCAGAGACCTATATATATCTATATCTATATATCTATATATCTATATATCTATATATCTATATATCTATATATCTATATATCTATATCTATATCTATATCTATATCTATATCTATATCTATATCTATATCTATATCTATATCTATATCTATATCTATATCTATCTATCTATCTATCTTATCTATCTATCTATCTATCTATCTACCTACCTACCTACCTATAGATAGGAAGAAACAGCTACAATCACACATTGCTCCTAGAAGCACGAAGCCGAAAGCACCAGCCTGAAGATGACGAATGGGACTTCGTCGAAACGTCGGCAAGACACTTCAAATTCTACGTGGGAGAAAACCCGAAGAACCAAAGACCGACATACAAACACCTGCAAAAACCTCCGAAAACAAATATATATACACACACACAGAGATTTAATTATATATATATATATATATGTAGGTCTTTGGTTCTTTCCTCTATCTCCATTTGGCAGGCAGCCTTTATATCCCAACACAATCAGTTCACCATATTCACCATCCATCAAAAGCACCAGTGAAATATGGCGCACTGATTGTGTCGGGATATAATGGCTCCCTGCCAAATGGAGATAGAGGAAGAAGAAAAAGCAGGTTTGCCTTATTTAGAAGACCTAAAGCAAATGGGGTGAAACCTAGTACAGTGCATATTGCCTGTACACCTCAGGCAGCCAAGGATGGTGGATATTTGGTGGACATTGCTGCTAGAAGCATGAAGCCGAAAACGGCAGCCTAAAGATGACGAATGGGACTTCGTCGAAACGTCACCAAGACACTTCCAATTTCAGGCAGGAGAAAACCCGAATAACCAAGGACCTATGTACAAACACCCGCGAAAACCTCAGAAAAGAGTTATACGTGTGTGTGTGTGTATACATATGTGTATGTATCTATGTATGTATATATGCGTGTGTGAAGGGTGAGTTCTGACTGAAGAGAGTTAAGAAACTCGAAATAGCTATCTCAGAAATCCCTTATTTCTTTGTCAACAATTTTAAACAACATATATATATTTGTGCTTGCAAGATGGCTCTGGGTTGAGCTGAAACAAGCAAAAGGAAAGAATGGCTTCTTCCTCCCATATTTGGGTTTACAGGGTGCAATCTAAAAAATAAACACTTGACACATACATATATATATACATATATATATACATGTATATATAAATGTATATATAAATGTATATATAAATGTAGATAGATAGATAGATAGATAGATAGATAGATAGATAGATAGATAGATAGATAGATAGATAGATAGATAGATAGATAGATAGATAGATAGATAGATAGGTCTCTGTATATAGATAGATAGGTCTCTGGTAATTCGGGTTTATCCCGCGTAGAAACAGGTGTCTTGGCGACGTTTCGATGAAGTCCCATTCGTCATCTTCAGGCTGGTGCTTTCGGCTTCGTGCTTCTAAGAAATATATATATATTTGTTTTCTGAGGTTTTCGTGGGTGTTTGTATGTAGGTCTTTGGTTCTTCGGGTTTTCTCCCACGTAGAATTTGAAGTGTCTTGGCAACGTTCCTAGAAGCACGAAGCCGAAAGCACCAGGCTGAAGATATATATCTCCCATAATTTTATTTATTTCTTTATAAATACAAATCAAATAAATAAATAAATAATTTTAAAGCAAAAAGCTGAAAAAGGAAGATAAGCTTACTTTATCTGGGTGAAAAAAGATCAAAGAGCCTCCCCCCCCCATGATTCCAAATGAAACATCCCATCTCTCTACCCCCCCATCCCCCATCCCGTTGGTCCCACCGTATGGTTTAGCCCCCCCCCCAAGGCTTTGGCCAGCCTTGGACAGGAAAATGTCCCAGTCTGGGAGGACCAAACAGGACACAAAGCGGGGACCGGAAACGGGGGACTCGGGGTTCCACCCCCCCCCGAAAATCTGAAAGGACCCCAGCTGTGCCGCCCAGATGTGAGCCCCCCCTAAAAAATCCTTTGATCTTGGGGGGTGCGAGTCCCCCAAAACCTGCCCTGAACCCTTTTTTTTTGCAGAATGGCAGAGCAGGATCGGAACCCAGCACCAGGACCAAACTGGGTTTTATCCCTTCCCTGCAAGGCTGCCTAACGTTTTAGTGTGTCTATGAGGGGAAGGGAGGGGCAGCAATCCGCAGGAATCCGGGCAGTCTTCGACTTACGACAGAGTGTGTTTAGTGACTGTTTGAAGTTACAAGCCCGCTGGGGGGGGAGGGGTCAAAAAGGACCGAGGACCGTTTCTCACGCTTACGACCGTCGCAGCATTGCCGCGATCACGTGATCAAAATTCGGGCGCTTGGCAACAGACCCGTGTTTACGACGGTCACCAGAAGGAAGGAAGGAAGGAAGGAAAATGGGGATGGATGGATGGGAGGGAGGGAGGGAGCAAAGACTGGGAAGGAAGGAAGGAAAGACGAGGGAGGGAGGAAGAAAGATAGGAAGGAAGGAAGGAAGGAAGGAAGGAAGGAAGGAAGGAAGGAAGGAAGGAAGGAAGGAAGATGGGGATGGATGGGAGGCAGCGAGCAAAGACTGGGAAGGAAGGGAGGGAGGGAGGGAGATAGGAAGGAAGGAAGGAAGGAAGGAAGGAAGGAAGGAAGGAAGGAAGAAAGAAAGAAAGAAAGAAAGAAAGATGGGGATGGATGGGAGGGAGGGAGGGAGCAAAGACTGGGAAGGAAGGAAGGAAGGAAGGAAGGAAGAAAGAAAGAAAGAAAGAAAGAAAGATGGGGATGGATGGGAGGGAGGGAGGGAGCAAAGACTGGGAAGGAAGGAAGGAAAGACGAGGGAGGGAGGAAGAAAGATAGGAAGGAAGGAAGGAAGGAAGGAAGGAAGGAAGGAAAGAAGGAAAGAAGGAAGGAAGGAAGAAAGATGGGGATGGGTGGGAGGCAGCGAGCAAAGACTGGGAAGGAAGGAAGGGAGGGAGGGAGATAGGAAGGAAGGAAGGAAGGAAGAAAGAAAGAAAGAAAGAAAGAAAGAAAGAAAGAAAGAAAGAAAGAAAGAAAGAAAGAAAGAAAGAAAGATGGGGATGGATGGGAGGGAGGGGAGCGAGCAAAGACTGGGAAGGAAGGAAGTAAGAGGGAGGGAGGGAGGAAGATAGGAAGGAAGGAAGGAAGGAAGGAAGAAAAAGAAAGAAAGATGGGGATGGATGGGAGGGAGGGAGCGAGCAAAGACTGGGAAGGAAGGAAGTAAGAGGGAGGGAGGGAGGAAGATAGGAAGGAAGGAAGGAAGGAAGGAAGGAAGGAAGAAAAAGAAAGAAAGATGGGGATGGATGGGAGGGAGGGAGCGAGCAAAGACTGGGAAGGAAGGAAGGAAGAGGGAGGGAGGGAGGGAGGAAGGAAGGAAGGAAGGAAGAAAAAGAAAGAAAGAAAGATGGGGATGGATGGGAGGGAGGGAGCAAAGACTGGGAAGGAAGGAAGGAGGGGGAGAGAGGGAGGAAGATAGAAAGGAAGGAAGCAAGATGGGGATGGATGGATGGGAGGGAGGGAGGGATCAAAGACTGGGAAGGAAGGAAGGAAGAGGAAAGAAGAAAGAATGAAGGAGGGAGGCAGGAAAGGAGACAGTGGACATAGAAGGGAGGGAGGGAGGAAGGAAGGAAGGAAGGAGCGGGATTCCACGCCTCTTAACCCCAAACCAGATCGAATTGGATCAAACCGGGAAGAGGGAAGGAAGGGAGGGAGGGAGGGAGGAAAGGGAAGGAAGGAAGGACAAGAAACAATGGATAGAAATTTGAGAAGCACCCTGGAAATTAAATTATATATATTCAGATCTTTTTACATATATAAAAGGGAGGGAGGGAGGGAGGGAGGAAAGAAAGAAGGAAGCAAGAAAGGAAGCAAGCAAGCAAGGAAGGAAGGAAAGAAGGAAGGAAGGAAGGAAGGAAGGAAGGAAGGAAGGAAGGAAGGAAGGAAGGAAGGAAGGAAGGAAACCTATTCCCCAAAGGGCCTGAAGAAAGGCAGGAAAAGAAGCAACAGATGGCAACTGACCAAAGAGAGAAGGCAACCTGGAACGAAGGAGAAACTTCCTAACCGTGAGGACAATTCACCAGTGGAACAGCTTGCCACTGGACATTGCAGGGGCTCCAACCCTGGGGGCTTTGAAGAAGAGACTGGACGGTCTGAAACGGCATAGGTTTCCTGCCTGAGCAGGGGGTTGGACTAGATGACCACCAAGGTCCCCTCCGACTCTGTCCTTCTCTGATTTTGTAAGGGTCTCCTGCTGGAGCTGGGGGTTGGAGTAGATGACCTGCAAGGTCCCTTCCAACGCTGTTATTCGAGGAGGAGGAGGAGGAAGGAAGGAAGGAAGGAAGATGGAGAGGAGGAGGAGGAGGAAGGAAGGAAGGAAGGAAGATGGAGAGGAGTAAGAGGAAGAGGAGGAGGAGGAGGAGGAGGAGGAAGGAAGGAGAGGAGGAGGAGGAGGAGGAGGAGGAGCAGGAGGAGGAGGAGGATCTCCAGCTTGAGCAGAGGCTGGACTAAACTAAAAGACTTCCGGGGTCCCTTCCAACTCTCTTCCGATTCATATTTTTAAAAAGCTCCATTTTGAAAGAGAAATCAAAGGATCCGGGAACTTGACAGCCTCGGCGCCAGATTCAGGCGCTAGGTGAATATTTTTCGCCTGCCAAAGATTCCTCCTCGGCTTGTTTGTTTGCTTGCCTTGGAAGAACAAACGAGGGGGGGGGAAACCACTACTGAAAAAAAAAGAGCACACGGTCCTCGACTTACGACGGTTCGTTTAGTGACCGTTCCAAACTTACAGCAGCCCTGGCAACCATTGTTCACACCGACGACCGCTGCAGCATCCCCAGAGTCGCAGACCCTTGGCAACCGGGTTCGTCTTGATGACGGCGGCGACGTCCCGGTGTGTGTGTGTGTGTGTGTGTGTGTGTGTGTATGTGTGTGTGTGTGTGTGTGACCCGGTCGCTTTTTTCGGGGGCAACTTCCCGGCAAGCAAAGTCAGTGGGGAATCTTGTTTTGCTTAAAGACCGAACAGCTGTGGCGATCGACTGAACGGCCGCGAGAAGGAAGGGCAGAAAACGGAGTAGAATTCACTTACGAACTGTCTCGTACGTCGTACATCGAGGAGTACCTGTATTAAGGGCTTTTCAGAAGACAACACAAACACAGACACACACAAACACACCCGTTCAGGGTCCTCGTCCCCTCCCCGTTAGTTAAAAGGGGTGGGAACATGACATTCATCGCGCAGCAGTATCCCTACAACGTCCGTTCTCACCCCGAAATCGGAGCGACTTAGAGACTCTCCAGCGCCCTGCACAGACTCTCGGCATGCAGGAATAGCCGGATTCGTCATTCCAAACCGATTTCCCGGGAGCCCCCTGTCCCCCCCCCCAAAAAATTTGAAGATGGGAGAGGCATCAGTCACCGGTCCAAGACCCGGGCAAAGTCCTCGGGGGCCACGGCGTTGCCTTCGTTTTTGAGGTCGGCGAACACCTGCGTGAAGTAGTGCGGGTCGGCGTTGATCCGCAGCATTTTGCCGCTCATGGCGTGGATGATGTGCAGGCAACGGTTCCAGAACACGTCCTTGGTGGCCTCCACCAGGAAGGGCTTCAGCGGGTAGGAGATCTCGTTGCCCATGTAGGAGTAGGACAGGTAGAGACAGGTGAGGAGGGAGGCCTGGAGGTCGTGCTCGTTGCCCACCAGGTCCCCGTCGATCATCTCCCGGCACAGCAGGTAGACGAAAACCACGTTGGCCGGCGTGACGAAGGCCTGGTCCTGCCAGCCTTGCAGCAGCAGGGAGCGGTCCACGCTGCGAAGCCACAGGATCGGCTCCGTGGGCGAGAGGTGCTTCAGGCGGTAACACCGCCGGCAGAGGAACTCGCCCAGGCATTTCAGCAGCTCGCTGGTGGACGCCTGGACGATTACACGCCGGGGGGACGAGGAGCTGCCCACCAGCCCGCCGGGCTTCAGCAAGGAGCCGGCCGGGCCTCTGGCGGCGACGCCGACGGCGGTGAGGCCCTTGCTACTCAGCGGTGCCAACGGCTGCCCGCCCTCCTCATAGCCGGCTAGATTGGCACAGGAGAGCGACTTCTGGATGTTCTCGTGGTTGAGGTGGGCCACCTCCTTGCCCGGCGGGAAGTTCTTGCCGGAGAGGGCCGCCCCTTTGGCCCGGGAACCCCGCTTCTTGGTGGAGGCCACCAGCCTCTTCCAGGTCAGGGCCGGGAGATACATGGAGGGTCTCTTGAGGGTCTTGTCCCCCTTCTGCCCGCTGCCCTTCGGCGGCGGGTAGTGGGCCAGCGAGCTGGCGGACCCCTCCTCGGGCAGGCTGGATTTGCCCCCGCTGCCGGGAGAGAGGGACAGCACGGTGCCCATGGCGGAGGAGAACAAGGGGGCGCCTCCCGCTGCGACCCTCTTAGCGACGGCGACGTGGGTGGTGGGACGCACGTCGGGAGCGCCCTTTGCTCAGCACTCCGTCCGTCGGAGCGCCGGGTCAGCCCAGCTTGGCATGGCGAGGAGGGGGCCTCGGGAGCACCCAATCAGGGGGTCCCCGGCCTGCCGCCCCCGGAGGCTGGCGCGGCTACATAGCTCAGTGGGACCGCTGCTACTCCGGAGCAGCGTGGGAAGCCAGCCGGATCAGGAGAGAGAGAGCGCCCAAGCGCTACTCCGGGGTGAAGCCCGACCTGCTCCGTGGCTGCTGGCCGCGGGGCGCCCGGAGCAGCATCTCTCCTCGGTCTGCCGCCGCCAGCGAGGCGAGGCGCTGGCCCCGGGCGCGTCGTCCAGCTCGGCTCTGCCGTCGCTACTGCAATCTCCTCCGCCGCCTCCGTCCCTTTCGCTCCAGACGCCGCCCGTGGGAAAAAAAAAAGGGGGGGGGAAAGCCGGCCGCCGCTCCTTTGCCTCCGCTTCCCAGCTGGCTTGCAGCTGCGCAAAAGCGCGCCGCGGCAGCCGCGCGGTGGGCGAGGCGTCGGGAGGGAGGGGAGGGGAGGGGGGAAGGAGGGAGGGGAGGAGGGGAGGGAGAGGAGGAGGAGGAGGAGGAAGGGGGAGGAGGAACGCGCGTGGATTTGCAAGAGGGGGGGGAGACCAGGGCGCGCCCTGCTTCCGTGGAGGATGCTTTAGAGGGGGGGAGGAGGGAGGGGAGGGGAGGGGGGAAGGAGGGAGGGGAGGGGAGGGGGGAAGGAAGGAGGGGAGGGAGAGGAGGAGGAGGAGGAGGAGGAACGCGCGTGGATTTGCAAGGGGGGGAGGAGACCAGGGAGCGCCCTGCTTCCGTGGAGGATGCTTTAGAGGGGGGAAGGAGGAGGGGAGGGGGGAAGGAGGGAGGGGAGGAGGGGAGGGAGAGGAGGAGGAGGAGGAGGAGGAACGCGCGTGGATTTGCAAGGGGGGGAGGAGACCAGGGCGCGCCCTGCTTCCGTGGAGGATGCTTTAGAGGGGGGAAGGAGGGAGGGGAGGGGAGGGGGGAAGGAGGGAGGGGAGGGGAGGGGGGAAGGAGGGAGGGGAGGAGGGGAGGGAGAGGAGGAGGAGGAGGAACGCGCGTGGATTTGCAAGGGGGGGAGGAGACCAGGGCGCGCCCTGCTTCCGTGGAGGATGCTTTAGAGGGGGGGAAGGAGGGAGGGGAGGGGAGGGGGGAAGGAGGGAGGGGAGGAGGAGGAGGAGGAGGAAGGAGGAAGAGGAACGCGCGTGGATGTGCAAGGGGGGGGAGAGAGCAGGGCGCGCCCTACTTCCGTGGAGGATGCTTTAGAGAGGGGGGGTCGTCGTCTGCAGGAGGGATGCTGAGCGTGGGAATCTTTGGGTGGGGCGGGAGGAGGGAGCGGGGATTCCCCTGGAGGGGATTCTGGGGTGGGGGTCTGTGCGGGGCGGGGGGGGGGTGTGAAGGGGGAAGGAGGGAGGGGAGGGAGAGGAGGAGGAAGAGGAACGCGCGTGGATTTGCAAGGGGGGGGAGACCAGGGCGCGCCCTGCTTCCGTGGAGGATGCTTTAGAGAGGGGGGGTCGTCGTCTGCAGGAGGGATGCTGAGCGTGGGAATCTGGGTGGGTGGGTGGGCGGGAAGAGGGAGGGGGGATTCCCCTGGAGGGGATTCTGGGGGTGGGGGGTGGGGTGGGGTCTGTGCGGGGCGGGGTGTGTGTGTGAGGGGTTGGAAGGGACCCCCCCTGGAGGTCATCTTGTCCAGCCCCCCTGCCCGAGCAGGAGAGCCTGACAGAAACATAGAAGGATAGTTGGAAGGGACCCTGGAGGTCATCTAGTCCAGCCCCCCTGTTTCAGCAGGAGACCCTGACAGAATCACAGAAAAACAGAGCAGGTAGGGACCTCGGAGGTCATCTAGTCCAACCTCCTACTCAGGCAGGAGACCCTTCCAGAATCATCTAGTCCAACCCCCTACTCAGGCAGGAGATTCTGATCGTAGAATAACGGAGTTGGAAGGGATCCTGGAGGTCATCTAGTCCAAGCCCCTACTCAGGCAGGAGACCCTTCCAGAATCATGGAATAACAGGGTAGGAAGAGACCTCGGAGGTCATCTAGTCCAACCCCCTGTTTGAGCAGGAGACCCTTACAGAACCATACAATAATAGTTAGAAGGAACCCTGGAGGTCATCTAGTCCAACCCCCTGCCTCAGCAGGAGACCCTTACAGAATCATATGGTAGAAGGACTGGAGGGATTTTACTATCTCTCTCTCCCCCCCCCCCGCCTGTGTATATGGGGGCTTCCAAGCAGGAGGAGGAAACGGGGGGGGGGATGTCTCTGTTTTTGATCCCCTGCAGGAGGATTTGGGGGCTCGCTCCATCCAAAACTGAACATTTCATCATGGACAGTCTCCTGCTCAAGCAGAGGGTTGGACTAGATGACCTCCCGGGTCCCTTCCAACTCTGTTATTCCATGATTCTGTAAGGGTCTCCTGCTTGAGTGGGGGGGTTGGGCTAGATGACCTCTGAGGTCCCTTTCAACTCTGTCCCTCTATGCTTCTGTCAGGGTCTCCTGTCTGAGCAGCGGGTTGGACTAGATGACCTCCAGGTTCCCTTCCAACTTTGTTATTCTAGGATTCTGGGAGAGTCTCCCGCTTGAACAGGGGGTTGGACTAGATGACCTCCCGGGTCCCTTCCAACTCTGTTACTCTATGATTCTGTAAGGGTCTCCTGCTCGAGCAGGGGGTTGGACTAGATGACCTCCAGGTTCCCTTCCATCTTTGTTATTCTAGGATTCTGGGAGAGTCTCCCGCTTGAACAGGGGGTTGGACTAGATGACCTTCGGGATCCGTTCCAACTCTGTTATTAAGGATCCCCCGCTTGAGCAGGGGGTTGGACTAGATGACCTCTGGGATCCCTTCCAACTCTGTTATTCTAGGATTCTGGGAGAGTCTCCCGCTTGAGCAGGGGGTTGGACTAGATGACCTCCAGGGTCCCTTCCACCTCTGTTATTAAAGATCTCCCACTTGAGCAGGGAGTTGGACTAGATGACCTCCAGGGTCCCTTCCAACTTTGTTATTCTAGGATTCTGGGAGAGCCTCCCGCTTGAGCAGGGTGTTGGACTAGATGACCTCCAGGTTCCCTTCCAACTTTGTTATTCTAGGATTCTGGGAGAGTCTCCCGCTTGAACAGGGAGTTGGACTAGATGACCTTCGGGATCCGTTCCAACTCTGTTATTAAGGTTCTCCTGCTTGAGCAGGGGGTTGGACTAGATGATCTTCAAGGTCTTTTCCAACCCTGTTAATCTCTTTTGTAAGGGTCTCCTGCTTGAGCAGGGGGCTGGACCAGATGACCTCCAAGGTCAATTCCAGCTCTATTCTAATTGATTGTAATTGCATCAAGGTGACCTTCCTGGATTTGTCCCATCTCCTTTTAAAGCTGTAGGGGGGAGGGGGAAATCTCCTAACTCTCGTGGCGGTGAGTTCCACGGGCGAACGAAATGCACAAAAGTGCCTTATGCAAAAATTAGATGGCCGAATGGAATATTTGGCATACATTTTCGGAATCGGAATAGAGCTGGAAAGGACAGCTGGGAGATCCCGTGATCTGAATTCCGACGCTTGGGAACTGCCTCGTATTGATGACGGTCGCGGCCTCCTGGGGGGGGTCACGTGATGGCACTTTTGGGACCTTCGGACCAGCAAAGCCAAAGGGTGGGGGCTCCCATTCCTGGAGGTTTCTAAGAAGAGACTGGGAAAGGGTCTCCAGCCTGAGCAGGGGGTTGGACTAGATGACCTCCAGGGTCCCTTCCAACTTTCTCCTTCTATGATTCTGTCAGAGTCTCCTGCCTGAGCAGGGGGCTGGACTAGATGACCTCCAGGGTCCCTTCCAACTTTCTCCTTCTATGATTCTATCAGTCTCCTGCCTGAGCAGGGGGCTGGACTAGATGACCTCCAGGGTCCCTTCCAACTTTCTCCTTCTATGATTCTATCAGAGTCTCCTGCCTGAGCAGGGGGCTGGACTAGATGACCTCCAGGGTCCCTTCCAACTTTCTCCTTCTATGATTCTTATAAGAGTCTCCAGCCGGAGGAGGGGGCTGGACTAGATGACCTCCAGGGTCCCTTCCAACTTTCTCCTTCTATGATTCTTATAAGAGTCTCCAGCCTGAGCAGAGGGTTGGGACTAGATGACCTCCAGGGTCCCTTCCAACTTTCTCCTTCTATGATTCTGTAAGAGTCTCCAGCTGGAGGAGGGGGCTGGACTAGATGACCTCCAGGGTCCCTTAGAACTCTATCATTCCATGATTCTTTCAGGGTCTCCTGCCTGAGCTGGGGGTTGGACTAGATGACCTCTAGGGTCCCTTCCAACTCTTATCATTCCATGATTCGCTAAGGGTCTCCTGATTGATCAGGGGCCTAGACTAGATGACCTCCAGGGTCCCCTTCCAACTCTGTGATTCTGTCAGGGTCTCCTGCTCCAGCTGGGGGCTGGACTAGATGACCTCCAGGGTCACTTACAAACTTTCTCCTATGATTCTGTAAGAGTCTCCAGCTGGAGGAGGGGGCTGGACTAGACACTGGCCTCATTTTTGTTTTGTTGTTTTTGTTGTTGTTATTATTGTTGTTGTTATGATATGGTTGCTTATTGTTTTGTTATTGTTGTTTTGTTGTTGTTGTTAATATTTCATTTTTATCCTTTCTTATTTTGGCCAAGACCTCAAGGCATTAAAACATATCCAACACACTTTCCTCCTCCTATTTTCCCCATAACAACAATCTTGCGAGGTAGGTCAGGCTGAGGAAGGAGGGGCTGGCCCAAAGTCACCCAGCTGCCTTTCATGGCTAAGGCGGGACTAGAACTCACCGTCTCCTGGTGATTGGCCCAAAGTCACCCAGCTGCCTTTCATGGCTAAGGCGGGACTAGAACTCACCGTCTCCTGGTGATTGGCCCAAAGTCACCCAGCTGGTTTTCATGGCTAAGGCGGGACTAGAACTCACCGTCTCCTGGTGATTGGCCCAAAGTCACCCCAGCTGGCTTTCACACCTAAGGCGGGACTAGAACTCACCGTCTCCTGGTGATTGGCCCAAAGTCACACCAGCTGGCTTTCACACCTAAGGCGGGACTAGAACTCACCGTCTCCTGGTGATTGGCCCAAAGTCACCCAGCTGGCTTTCATGCCTAAGGCGGGGACTAGAACTCACCGTCTCCTGGTGATTGGCCCAAAGTCACCCAGCTGGCTTTCATAGCTAAGGCGGGACTAGAACTCACCGTCTCCTGGTGATTGGCCCCAAAGTCACCCAGCTGGCTTTCATGGCTAAGGCGGGACTAGAACTCACCGTCTCCTGGTGATTGGCCCAAAGTCACCCAGCTGGCTTTCATAGGCTAAGGCTGGGACTAGAACTCCCAGTCTCCTGGTGATTGGCCCAAAGTCACGCCAGCTGCTTTCACTGGCTAAGGCGGGACTAGAACTCACCGTCTCCTGGTGATTGGCCCAAAGTCACCCAGCTGGCTTTCACGGCTAAGGCGGGACTAGAACTCACCGTCTCCTGGTGATTGGCCCAAAGTCACCCAGCTGGCTTTCATGGCTAAGGCGGGACTAGAACTCACCGTCTCCTGGTGATTGGCCCAAAGTCACCCAGCTGGCTTTCATGGCTAAGGCGGGACTAGAACTCACCGTCTCCTGGTGATTGGCCCAAAGTCACCCAGCTGGCTTTCATGGCTAAGGCGGGACTAGAACTCACCGTCTCCTGGTGATTGGCCCAAAGTCACCCAGCTGGCTTTCATGCTAAGGCGGGACTAGAACTCACCGTCTCCTTGTGATTGGCCCAAAGTCACCCAGCTGGCTTTCACGGCTAAGGCGGGACTAGAACTCACCGTCTCCTGGTGATTGGCCCAAAGTCACCCAGCTTGGTTTTCATGGCTAAGGCGGGACTAGAACTCACCGTCTCCTGTGGTGATTGGCCCAAAGTCACCAGCTGGCTTTCAGGGGCTAAGGCAGGGGACTAGAACTCACCGTTCTCCTTGTGATTGGCACCAAAAGTCACCCAGCTGGCTTTCACGGGCTAAGGGGCGCGGTGGACTAGGAGACTTAGCCATCCGTCTC
>JARGCV010001248.1:0-108388 GCA_034064705.1 Bothrops alternatus | reverse complement strand
AACTTGTGGGGAACATGAATATATGTATACATTTCGAATTTGAGGTCAATTTCACATTTTTGCATTTCATGCTTAATTGGCTACGCCAACAAATGTAATCTAGGCCGAGGCCTAACTTTTGAGGGAGAGGTCGGATCCGGAAAAAACATAGATTTTCGGGTTCCCCAACCTGTGGGGAACCTGAATATATGTATACATTTCGAAATTCAGGTCAGTTTCACATTTTGGGTTTTCATGCTTAATTGGCAATTTGCCAACAAATGCAATCTAGGCCGATACCTAACTTTTGAGGGAGAGGTCGGATCCGGAAAAGACATGTTTTTTCGGGTTCCCCAACTTGTGGGGAACCTGAATATATGTATACATTTTGAATTTGAGGTCAGTTTCACATTTTCACTTTTCATGCTTAATTGTCAATTTCCCAACAAATGCAATCTAGGCCGAGGCCTAACTTTTGAGGGAGAGGTCGGATCCGGAAAAAACATAGTTTTTCGGGTTCCCCAACCTGTGGGGAACCTGAATATATGTATACATTTCGAAATTCAGGTCAGTTTCACATTTTGGGTTTTCATGCTTAATTGGCTGTTTGTCAACCAATGCAATCTAGGCTGAGACCTAACTTTTGAGGGAGAGGTCGGATCCGGAAAAGACATGTTTTTTCGGGTTCCCCAACTTGTGGGGAACATGAATATATGTATACATTTCGAATTTGAGGTCAGTTTCACATTTTCACTTTTTATGCTTAATTGGCAATTTGCCAACAAATGCAATCTAAGCCGAGGCATAACTTTTCAGTCAGATGTTGGATCCGGAAAAAACATGGTTTTTCGGATTCCCCAACCTGTGGGGAACCCGAATATATGTATATATTTCGAATTTGAGGTCAGTTTCACATTTTCACTTTTCATGCTTAATTGGCAATTTGCCAACAAATGCAATCTAGGCCGAGGCCTAACTTTTGAGGGAGAGGTCGGATCCGGAAAAAACATAGTTTTTCGGGTTCCCCAACCTGTGGGGAACCTGAATATATGTATACATTTCGAAATTCAGGTCAGTTTCACATTTTCACTTTTCATGCTTAATTGGCAATTTGCCAACAAATGCAATCTAAGCCGAGGCATAACTTTTCAGTCAGATGTTGGATCCGGAAAAAACATAGTTTTTCGGGTTCCCCAACCTGTGGGGAACCTGAATATATGTATACATTTCGAAATTCAGGTCAGTTTCACATTTTGGGTTTTCATGCTTAATTGGCTGTTTGTCAACCAATGCAATCTAGGCTGAGACCTAACTTTTGAGGGAGAGGTCGGATCCGGAAAAAACATGTTTTTTCGGGTCCCCCAACTTGTGGGGAACATGAATATATGTATACATTTCGAATTTGAGGTCAATTTCACATTTTTGCTTTTCATGCTTAATTGGCTACGCCAACAAATGCAATCTAGGCCGAGGCCTAACTTTTGAGGGAGAGGTCGGATCCGGAAAAAACATAGATTTTCGGGTTCCCCAACCTGTGGGGAACCTGAATATATGTATACATTTTGAATTTGAGGTCAGTTTCACATTTTCACTTTTCATGCTTAATTGGCAATTTGCCAACAAATGCAATCTAGGCCGAGGCCTAACTTTTGAGGGAGAGGTCGGATCCGGAAAAGACATGTTTTTTCGGGTTCCCCAACTTGTGGGGAACCTGAATATATGTATACATTTCGAAATTCAGGTCAGTTTCACATTTTGGGTTTTCATGCTTAATTGGCTGTTTGTCAACCAATGCAATCTAAGCCGAGGCCTAACTTTTGAGGGAGAGGTCGGATCCGGAAAAAACATAGTTTTTCGGGTTCCCCAACCTGTGGGGAACTTGAATATATGTATACATTTCGAAATTCAGGTCAGTTTCACATTTTCACTTTTCATGCTTAATTGGCAATTTGCCAACAAATGCAATATAGGCCGAGGCCTAACTTTTGAGGGAGAGGTTGGATCCGGAAAAAACATGGTTTTTCGGGTTTCCCAATCTTTGGGGAACCCGAATATATGTATATATTTCGAATTTGAGGTCAGTTTCACATTTTCACTTTTCATGCTTAATTGGCAATTTGCCAACAAATGCAATCTAGGCCGAGGCCTAACTTTTGAGGGAGAGGTCGGATCCGGAAAAAACATAGTTTTTCGGGTTCCCCAACCTGTGGGGAACCTGAATATATGTATACATTTCGAAATTCAGGTCAGTTTCACATTTTGGGTTTTCATGCTTAATTGGCAATTTGCCAACAAATGCAATCTAGGCCGAGACCTAACTTTTGAGGGAGAGGTCGGATCCGGAAAAGACATGTTTTTTCGGGTTCCCCAACTTGTGGGGAACCTGAATATATGTATACATTTTGAATTTGAGGTCAGTTTCACATTTTCACTTTTCATGCTTAATTGGCAATTTGCCAACAAATGCAATCTAGGCCGAGGCCTAACTTTTGAGAGAGAGGTCGGATCCGGAAAAAACATAGTTTTTCGGGTTCCCCAACCTGTGGGGAACCTGAATATATGTATACATTTCGAAATTCAGGTCAGTTTCACATTTTCACTTTTCATGCTTAATTGGCAATTTGCCAACAAATGCAATCTAAGCCGAGGCACAACTTTTCAGTCAGATGTTGGATCCGGAAAAAACATGGTTTGTCGGGTTTCCCAACCTTTGGGGAACCTGAATATATGTATACATTTCGAAACTCAGGTCAGTTTCACATTTTGGGTTTTCATGCTTAATTGGCTGTTTGTCAACCAATGCAATCTAGGCTGAGACCTAACTTTTGAGGGAGAGGTCGGATCAGGAAAAAACATGTTTTTTCGGGTTCCCCAACTTGTGGGGAACATGAATATATGTATACATTTCGAATTTGAGGTCAATTTCACATTTTTGCTTTTCATGCTTAATTGGCAATTTGCCAACAAATGCAATCTAGGCCGAGGCCTAACTTTTGAGGGAGAGGTCGGATCCGGAAAAAACATAGTTTTTCGGGTTCCCCAACCTGTGGGGAACCTGAATATATGTATACATTTCGAAATTCAGGTCAGTTTCACATTTTCACTTTTCATGCTTAATTGGCAATTTGCCAACAAATGCAATCTAAGCCGAGGCATAACTTTTCAGTCAGATGTTGGATCCGAAAAAACATAGTTTTTCGGGTTCCCCAACCTGTGGGGAACCTGAATATATGTATACATTTCGAAATTCAGGTCAGTTTCACATTTTCACTTTTCATGCTTAATTGGCAATTTGCCAACAAATGCAATCTAAGCCGAGGCACAACTTTTCAGTCAGATGTTGGATCCGGAAAAAACATGGTTTGTCGGGTTTCCCAACCTTTGGGGAACCTGAATATATGTATACATTTCGAAATTCAGGTCAGTTTCACATTTTGGGTTTTCATGCTTAATTGGCTGTTTGTCAACCAATGCAATCTAGGCTGAGACCTAACTTTTGAGGGAGAGGTCGGATCCGGAAAAAACATGTTTTTTCGGGTTCCCCAACTTGTGGGGAACATGAATATATGTATACATTTCGAATTTGAGGTCAATTTCACATTTTTGCTTTTCATGCTTAATTGGCTACGCCAACAAATGCAATCTAGGCCGAGGCCTAACTTTTGAGGGAGAGGTCGGATCCGGAAAAAACATAGATTTTCAGGTTCCCCAACCTGTGGGGAACCTGAATATATGTATACATTTCTAAATTCAGGTCAGTTTCACATTTTGGGTTTTCATGCTTAATTGGCAATTTGCCAACAAATGCAATCTAGGCCGAGACCTAACTTTTGAGGGAGAGGTCGGATCCGGAAAAGACATGTTTTTTCGGGTTCCCCAACTTGTGGGGAACATGAATATATGTATACATTTCGAATTTGAGGTCAGTTTCACATTTTCACTTTTTATGCTTAATTGGCAATTTGCCAACAAATGCAATCTAAGCCGAGGCATAACTTTTCAGTCAGATGTTGGATCCGGAAAAAACATGTTTTTTCGGGTTCCCCAACTTGTGGGGAACATGAATATATGTATACATTTCGAATTTGAGGTCAATTTCACATTTTTGCTTTTCATGCTTAATTGGCTACGCCAACAAATGCAATCTAGGCCGAGGCCTAACTTTTAAGGGAGAGGTCGGATCCGGAAAAAACATAGATTTTCGGGTTCCCCAACCTGTGGGGAACCTGAATATATGTATACATTTTGAATTTGAGGTCAGTTTCACATTTTCACTTTTCATGCTTAATTGGCAATTTGCCAACAAATGCAATCTAGGCCGAGGCCTAACTTTTGAGGGAGAGGTCGGATCCGGAAAAGCCATGTTTTTTCGGGTTCCCCAACTTGTGGGGAACCTGAATATATGTATACATTTCGAAATTCAGGTCAGTTTCACATTTTGGGTTTTCATGCTTAATTGGCTGTTTGTCAACCAATGCAATCTAAGCCGAGGCCTAACTTTTGAGGGAGAGGTCGGATCCGGAAAAAACATAGTTTTTCGGGTTCCCCAACCTGTGGGGAACTTGAATATATGTATACATTTCGAAATTCAGGTCAGTTTCACATTTTCACTTTTCATGCTTAATTGGCAATTTGCCAACAAATGCAATATAGGCCGAGGCCTAACTTTTGAGGGAGAGGTTGGATCCGGAAAAAACATGGTTTTTCGGGTTTCCCAACCTTTGGGGAACCTGAATATATGTATACATTTCGAAATTCAGGTCAGTTTCACATTTTGGGTTTTCATGCTTAATTGGCTGTTTGTCAACCAATGCAATCTAAGCCGAGGCCTAACTTTTGAGGGAGAGGTCGGATCCGGAAAAAACATAGTTTTTCGGGTTCCCCAACCTGTGGGGAACTTGAATATATGTATACATTTCGAAATTCAGGTCAGTTTCACATTTTCACTTTTCATGCTTAATTGGCAATTTGCCAACAAATGCAATATAGGCCGAGGCCTAACTTTTGAGGGAGAGGTTGGATCCGGAAAAAACATGGTTTTTCGGGTTTCCCAACCTTTGGGGAACCTGAATATATGTATACATTTCGAAATTCAGGTCAGTTTCACATTTTGGGTTTTCATGCTTAATTGGCAATTTGCCAACAAATGCAATCTAGGCCGAGGCCTAACTTTTGAGGGAGAGGTCGGATCCGGAAAAGACATGTTTTTTCGGGTTCCCCAACTTGTGGGGAACCTGAATATATGTATACATTTCGAATTTGAGGTCAGTTTCACATTTTCACTTTTTATGCTTAATTGGCAATTTGCCAACAAATGCAATCTAAGCCGAGGCATAACTTTTCAGTCAGATGTTGGATCCGGAAAAAACATGGTTTTTCGGATTCCCCAACCTGTGGGGAACCCGAATATATGTATATATTTCGAATTTGAGGTCAGTTTCACATTTTCACTTTTCATGCTTAATTGGCAATTTGCCAACAAATGCAATCTAGGCCGAGGCCTAACTTTTGAGGGAGAGGTCGGATCCGGAAAAAACATAGTTTTTCGGGTTCCCCAACCTGTGGGGAACCTGAATATATGTATACATTTCGAAATTCAGGTCCGTTTCACATTTTGGGTTTTCATGCTTAATTGGCTGTTTGTCAACCAATGCAATCTAGGCTGAGACCTAACTTTTGAGGGAGAGGTCGGATCCGGAAAAAACATGTTTTTTCGGGTTCCCCAACTTGTGGGGAACATGAATATATGTATACATTTCGAATTTGAGGTCAATTTCACATTTTTGCTTTTCATGCTTAATTGGCTACGCCAACAAATGCAATCTAGGCCGAGGCCTAACTTTTGAGGGAGAGGTCGGATCCGGAAAAAACATAGATTTTCGGGTTCCCCAACCTGTGGGGAACCTGAATATATGTATACATTTCGAAATTCAGGTCAGTTTCACATTTTGGGTTTTCATGCTTAATTGGCAATTTGCCAACAAATGCAATCTAGGCCGAGACCTAACTTTTGAGGGAGAGGTCGGATCCGGAAAAGACATGTTTTTTCGGGTTCCCCAACTTGTGGGGAACCTGAATATATGTATACATTTTGAATTTGAGGTCAGTTTCACATTTTCACTTTTCATGCTTAATTGGCAATTTGCCAACAAATGCAATCTAGGCCGAGGCCTAACTTTTGAGGGAGAGGTCGGATCCGGAAAAGACATAGTTTTTCGGGTTCCCCAACCTGTGGGGAACTTGAATATATGTATACATTTCGAAATTCAGGTCAGTTTCACATTTTCACTTTTCATGCTTAATTGGCAATTTGCCAACAAATGCAATATAGGCCGAGGCCTAACTTTTGAGGGAGAGGTTGGATCCGGAAAAAACATGGTTTTTCGGGTTTCCCAACCTTTGGGGAACCTGAATATATGTATACATTTCGAAATTCAGGTCAGTTTCACATTTTGGGTTTTCATGCTTAATTGGCAATTTGCCAACAAATGCAATCTAGGCCGAGGCCTAACTTTTGAGGGAGAGGTCGGATCCAGAAAAAACATAGTTTTTCGGGTTCCCCAACCTGTGGGGAACCTGAATATATGTATACATTTCGAAATTCAGGTCAGTTTCACATTTTGGGTTTTCATGCTTAATTGGCTGTTTGTCAACCAATGCAATCTAGGCTGAGACCTAACTTTTGAGGGAGAGGTCGGATCCGGAAAAAACATGTTTTTTCGGGTTCCCCAACTTGTGGGGAACATGAATATATGTATACATTTCGAATTTGAGGTCAATTTCACATTTTTGCATTTCATGCTTAATTGGCTACGCCAACAAATGTAATCTAGGCCGAGGCCTAACTTTTGAGGGAGAGGTCGGATCCGGAAAAAACATAGATTTTCGGGTTCCCCAACCTGTGGGGAACCTGAATATATGTATACATTTCGAAATTCAGGTCAGTTTCACATTTTGGGTTTTCATGCTTAATTGGCAATTTGCCAACAAATGCAATCTAGGCCGATACCTAACTTTTGAGGGAGAGGTCGGATCCGGAAAAGACATGTTTTTTCGGGTTCCCCAACTTGTGGGGAACCTGAATATATGTATACATTTTGAATTTGAGGTCAGTTTCACATTTTCACTTTTCATGCTTAATTGTCAATTTCCCAACAAATGCAATCTAGGCCGAGGCCTAACTTTTGAGGGAGAGGTCGGATCCGGAAAAAACATAGTTTTTCGGGTTCCCCAACCTGTGGGGAACCTGAATATATGTATACATTTCGAAATTCAGGTCAGTTTCACATTTTGGGTTTTCATGCTTAATTGGCTGTTTGTCAACCAATGCAATCTAGGCTGAGACCTAACTTTTGAGGGAGAGGTCGGATCCGGAAAAGACATGTTTTTTCGGGTTCCCCAACCTGTGGGGAACCCGAATATATGTATATATTTCGAATTTGAGGTCAGTTTCACATTTTCACTTTTCATGCTTAATTGGCAATTTGCCAACAAATGCAATCTAGGCCGAGGCCTAACTTTTGAGGGAGAGGTCGGATCCGGAAAAAACATAGTTTTTCGGGTTCCCCAACCTGTGGGGAACCTGAATATATGTATACATTTCGAAATTCAGGTCAGTTTCACATTTTCACTTTTCATGCTTAATTGGCAATTTGCCAACAAATGCAATCTAAGCCGAGGCATAACTTTTCAGTCAGATGTTGGATCCGGAAAAAACATAGTTTTTCGGGTTCCCCAACCTGTGGGGAACCTGAATATATGTATACATTTCGAAATTCAGGTCAGTTTCACATTTTGGGTTTTCATGCTTAATTGGCTGTTTGTCAACCAATGCAATCTAGGCTGAGACCTAACTTTTGAGGGAGAGGTCGGATCCGGAAAAAACATGTTTTTTCGGGTCCCCCAACTTGTGGGGAACATGAATATATGTATACATTTCGAATTTGAGGTCAATTTCACATTTTTGCTTTTCATGCTTAATTGGCTACGCCAACAAATGCAATCTAGGCCGAGGCCTAACTTTTGAGGGAGAGGTCGGATCCGGAAAAAACATAGATTTTCGGGTTCCCCAACCTGTGGGGAACCTGAATATATGTATACATTTTGAATTTGAGGTCAGTTTCACATTTTCACTTTTCATGCTTAATTGGCAATTTGCCAACAAATGCAATCTAGGCCGAGGCCTAACTTTTGAGGGAGAGGTCGGATCCGGAAAAGACATGTTTTTTCGGGTTCCCCAACTTGTGGGGAACCTGAATATATGTATACATTTCGAAATTCAGGTCAGTTTCACATTTTGGGTTTTCATGCTTAATTGGATGTTTGTCAACCAATGCAATCTAAGCCGAGGCCTAACTTTTGAGGGAGAGGTCGGATCCGGAAAAAACATAGTTTTTCGGGTTCCCCAACCTGTGGGGAACTTGAATATATGTATACATTTCGAAATTCAGGTCAGTTTCACATTTTCACTTTTCATGCTTAATTGGCAATTTGCCAACAAATGCAATATAGGCCGAGGCCTAACTTTTGAGGGAGAGGTTGGATCCGGAAAAAACATGGTTTTTCGGGTTTCCCAACCTTTGGGGAACCTGAATATATGTATACATTTCGAAATTCAGGTCAGTTTCACATTTTGGGTTTTCATGCTTAATTGGCTGTTTGTCAACCAATGCAATCTAAGCCGAGGCCTAACTTTTGAGGGAGAGGTCGGATCCGGAAAAAACATAGTTTTTCGGGTTCCCCAACCTGTGGGGAACTTGAATATATGTATACATTTCGAAATTCAGGTCAGTTTCACATTTTCACTTTTCATGCTTAATTGGCAATTTGCCAACAAATGCAATATAGGCCGAGGCCTAACTTTTGAGGGAGAGGTTGGATCCGGAAAAAACATGGTTTTTCGGGTTTCCCAACCTTTGGGGAACCTGAATATATGTATACATTTCGAAATTCAGGTCAGTTTCACATTTTGGGTTTTCATGCTTAATTGGCAATTTGCCAACAAATGCAATCTAGGCCGAGGCCTAACTTTTGAGGGAGAGGTCGGATCCGGAAAAGACATGTTTTTTCGGGTTCCCCAACTTGTGGGGAACTTGAATATATGTATACATTTCGAAATTCAGGTCAGTTTCACATTTTCACTTTTCATGCTTAATTGGCAATTTGCCAACAAATGCAATCTAAGCCGAGGCATAACTTTTCAGTCAGATGTTGGATCCGGAAAAAACATGGTTTTTCGGATTCCCCAACCTGTGGGGAACCCGAATATATGTATATATTTCGAATTTGAGGTCAGTTTCACATTTTCACTTTTCATGCTTAATTGGCAATTTGCCAACAAATGCAATCTAGGCCGAGGCCTAACTTTTGAGGGAGAGGTCGGATCCGGAAAAAACATAGTTTTTCGGGTTCCCCAACCTGTGGGGAACCTGAATATATGTATACATTTCGAAATTCAGGTCAGTTTCACATTTTCACTTTTCATGCTTAATTGGCAATTTGACAACAAATGCAATCTAAGCCGAGGCATAACTTTTCAGTCAGATGTTGGATCCGGAAAAAACATAGTTTTTCGGGTTCCCCAACCTGTGGGGAACCTGAATATATGTATACATTTCGAAATTAAGGTCAGTTTCACATTTTGGGTTTTCATGCTTAATTGGCTGTTTGTCAACCAATGCAATCTAGGCTGAGACCTAACTTTTGAGGGAGAGGTCGGATCCGGAAAAAACATGTTTTTTCGGGTTCCCCAACTTGTGGGGAACATGAATATATGTATACATTTCGAATTTGAGGTCAATTTCACATTTTTGCTTTTCATGCTTAATTGGCTACGCCAACAAATGCAATCTAGGCCGAGGCCTAACTTTTGAGGGAGAGGTCGGATCCGGAAAAAACATAGATTTTCGGGTTCCCCAACCTGTGGGGAACCTGAATATATGTATACATTTCGAAATTCAGGTCAGTTTCACATTTTGGGTTTTCATGCTTAATTGGCAATTTGCCAACAAATGCAATCTAGGCCGAGACCTAACTTTTGAGGGAGAGGTCGGATCCGGAAAAGACATGTTTTTTCGGGTTCCCCAACTTGTGGGGAACCTGAATATATGTATACATTTTGAATTTGAGGTCAGTTTCACATTTTCACTTTTCATGCTTAATTGGCAATTTGCCAACAAATGCAATCTAGGCCGAGGCCTAACTTTTGAGGGAGAGGTCGGATCCGGAAAAAACATAGTTTTTCGGGTTCCCCAACCTGTGGGGAACCTGAATATATGTATACATTTCGAAATTCAGGTCAGTTTCACATTTTCACTTTTCATGCTTAATTGGCAATTTGCCAACAAATGCAATCTAAGCCGAGGCATAACTTTTCAGTCAGATGTTGGATCCGGAAAAAACATAGTTTTTCGGGTTCCCCAACCTGTGGGGAACCTGAATATATGTATACATTTCGAAATTCAGGTCAGTTTCACATTTTGGGTTTTCATGCTTAATTGGCTGTTTGTCAACCAATGCAATCTAGGCTGAGACCTAACTTTTGAGGGAGAGGTCGGATCCGGAAAAAACATGTTTTTTCGGGTTCCCCAACTTGTGGGGAACATGAATATATGTATACATTTCGAATTTGAGGTCAATTTCACATTTTTGCATTTCATGCTTAATTGGCTACGCCAACAAATGTAATCTAGGCCGAGGCCTAACTTTTGAGGGAGAGGTCGGATCCGGAAAAAACATAGATTTTCGGGTTCCCCAACCTGTGGGGAACCTGAATATATGTATACATTTCGAAATTCAGGTCAGTTTCACATTTTGGGTTTTCATGCTTAATTGGCAATTTGCCAACAAATGCAATCTAGGCCGATACCTAACTTTTGAGGGAGAGGTCGGATCCGGAAAAGACATGTTTTTTCGGGTTCCCCAACTTGTGGGGAACCTGAATATATGTATACATTTTGAATTTGAGGTCAGTTTCACATTTTCACTTTTCATGCTTAATTGTCAATTTCCCAACAAATGCAATCTAGGCCGAGGCCTAACTTTTGAGGGAGAGGTCGGAACCGGAAAAAACATAGTTTTTCGGGTTCCCCAACCTGTGGGGAACCTGAATATATGTATACATTTCGAAATTCAGGTCAGTTTCACATTTTGGGTTTTCATGCTTAATTGGCTGTTTGTCAACCAATGCAATCTAGGCTGAGACCTAACTTTTGAGGGAGAGGTCGGATCCGGAAAAGACATGTTTTTTCGGGTTCCCCAACCTGTGGGGAACCCGAATATATGTATATATTTCGAATTTGAGGTCAGTTTCACATTTTCACTTTTCATGCTTAATTGGCAATTTGCCAACAAATGCAATCTAGGCCGAGGCCTAACTTTTGAGGGAGAGGTCGGATCCGGAAAAAACATAGTTTTTCGGGTTCCCCAACCTGTGGGGAACCTGAATATATGTATACATTTCGAAATTCAGGTCAGTTTCACATTTTCACTTTTCATGCTTAATTGGCAATTTGCCAACAAATGCAATCTAAGCCGAGGCATAACTTTTCAGTCAGATGTTGGATCCGGAAAAAACATAGTTTTTCGGGTTCCCCAACCTGTGGGGAACCTGAATATATGTATACATTTCGAAATTCAGGTCAGTTTCACATTTTGGGTTTTCATGCTTAATTGGCTGTTTGTCAACCAATGCAATCTAGGCTGAGACCTAACTTTTGAGGGAGAGGTCGGATCCGGAAAAAACATGTTTTTTCGGGTCCCCCAACTTGTGGGGAACATGAATATATGTATACATTTCGAATTTGAGGTCAATTTCACATTTTTGCTTTTCATGCTTAATTGGCTACGCCAACAAATGCAATCTAGGCCGAGGCCTAACTTTTGAGGGAGAGGTCGGATCCGGAAAAAACATAGATTTTCGGGTTCCCCAACCTGTGGGGAACCTGAATATATGTATACATTTTGAATTTGAGGTCAGTTTCACATTTTCACTTTTCATGCTTAATTGGCAATTTGCCAACAAATGCAATCTAGGCCGAGGCCTAACTTTTGAGGGAGAGGTCGGATCCGGAAAAGACATGTTTTTTCGGGTTCCCCAACTTGTGGGGAACCTGAATATATGTATACATTTCGAAATTCAGGTCAGTTTCACATTTTGGGTTTTCATGCTTAATTGGATGTTTGTCAACCAATGCAATCTAAGCCGAGGCCTAACTTTTGAGGGAGAGGTCGGATCCGGAAAAAACATAGTTTTTCGGGTTCCCCAACCTGTGGGGAACTTGAATATATGTATACATTTCGAAATTCAGGTCAGTTTCACATTTTCACTTTTCATGCTTAATTGGCAATTTGCCAACAAATGCAATATAGGCCGAGGCCTAACTTTTGAGGGAGAGGTTGGATCCGGAAAAAACATGGTTTTTCGGGTTTCCCAACCTTTGGGGAACCTGAATATATGTATACATTTCGAAATTCAGGTCAGTTTCACATTTTGGGTTTTCATGCTTAATTGGCTGTTTGTCAACCAATGCAATCTAAGCCGAGGCCTAACTTTTGAGGGAGAGGTCGGATCCGGAAAAAACATAGTTTTTCGGGTTCCCCAACCTGTGGGGAACTTGAATATATGTATACATTTCGAAATTCAGGTCAGTTTCACATTTTCACTTTTCATGCTTAATTGGCAATTTGCCAACAAATGCAATATAGGCCGAGGCCTAACTTTTGAGGGAGAGGTTGGATCCGGAAAAAACATGGTTTTTCGGGTTTCCCAACCTTTGGGGAACCTGAATATATGTATACATTTCGAAATTCAGGTCAGTTTCACATTTTGGGTTTTCATGCTTAATTGGCAATTTGCCAACAAATGCAATCTAGGCCGAGGCCTAACTTTTGAGGGAGAGGTCGGATCCGGAAAAGACATGTTTTTTCGGGTTCCCCAACTTGTGGGGAACCTGAATATATGTATACATTTCGAATTTGAGGTCAGTTTCACATTTTCACTTTTTATGCTTAATTGGCAATTTGCCAACAAATGCAATCTAAGCCGAGGCATAACTTTTCAGTCAGATGTTGGATCCGGAAAAAACATGGTTTTTCGGATTCCCCAACCTGTGGGGAACCCGAATATATGTATATATTTCGAATTTGAGGTCAGTTTCACATTTTCACTTTTCATGCTTAATTGGCAATTTGCCAACAAATGCAATCTAGGCCGAGGCCTAACTTTTGAGGGAGAGGTCGGATCCGGAAAAAACATAGTTTTTCGGGTTCCCCAACCTGTGGGGAACCTGAATATATGTATACATTTCGAAATTCAGGTCAGTTTCACATTTTCACTTTTCATGCTTAATTGGCAATTTGACAACAAATGCAATCTAAGCCGAGGCATAACTTTTCAGTCAGATGTTGGATCCGGAAAAAACATAGTTTTTCGGGTTCCCCAACCTGTGGGGAACCTGAATATATGTATACATTTCGAAATTAAGGTCAGTTTCACATTTTGGGTTTTCATGCTTAATTGGCTGTTTGTCAACCAATGCAATCTAGGCTGAGACCTAACTTTTGAGGGAGAGGTCGGATCCGGAAAAAACATGTTTTTTCGGGTTCCCCAACTTGTGGGGAACATGAATATATGTATACATTTCGAATTTGAGGTCAATTTCACATTTTTGCTTTTCATGCTTAATTGGCTACGCCAACAAATGCAATCTAGGCCGAGGCCTAACTTTTGAGGGAGAGGTCGGATCCGGAAAAAACATAGATTTTCGGGTTCCCCAACCTGTGGGGAACCTGAATATATGTATACATTTCGAAATTCAGGTCAGTTTCACATTTTGGGTTTTCATGCTTAATTGGCAATTTGCCAACAAATGCAATCTAGGCCGAGACCTAACTTTTGAGGGAGAGGTCGGATCCGGAAAAGACATGTTTTTTCGGGTTCCCCAACTTGTGGGGAACCTGAATATATGTATACATTTTGAATTTGAGGTCAGTTTCACATTTTCACTTTTCATGCTTAATTGGCAATTTGCCAACAAATGCAATCTAGGCCGAGGCCTAACTTTTGAGGGAGAGGTCGGATCCGGAAAAAACATAGTTTTTCGGGTTCCCCAACCTGTGGGGAACCTGAATATATGTATACATTTCGAAATTCAGGTCAGTTTCACATTTTCACTTTTCATGCTTAATTGGCAATTTGCCAACAAATGCAATCTAAGCCGAGGCATAACTTTTCAGTCAGATGTTGGATCCGGAAAAAACATAGTTTTTCGGGTTCCCCAACCTGTGGGGAACCTGAATATATGTATACATTTCGAAATTCAGGTCAGTTTCACATTTTGGGTTTTCATGCTTAATTGGCTGTTTGTCAACCAATGCAATCTAGGCTGAGACCTAACTTTTGAGGGAGAGGTCGGATCCGGAAAAAACATGTTTTTTCGGGTTCCCCAACTTGTGGGGAACATGAATATATGTATACATTTCGAATTTGAGGTCAATTTCACATTTTTGCTTTTCATGCTTAATTGGCTACGCCAACAAATGCAATCTAGGCCGAGGCCTAACTTTTGAGGGAGAGGTCGGATCCGGAAAAAACATAGATTTTCGGGTTCCCCAACCTGTGGGGAACCTGAATATATGTATACATTTCGAAATTCAGGTCAGTTTCACATTTTGGGTTTTCATGCTTAATTGGCAATTTGCCAACAAATGCAATCTAGGCCGAGACCTAACTTTTGAGGGAGAGGTCGGATCCGGAAAAGACATGTTTTTTCGGGTTCCCCAACTTGTGGGGAACCTGAATATATGTATACATTTTGAATTTGAGGTCAGTTTCACATTTTCACTTTTCATGCTTAATTGGCAATTTGCCAACAAATGCAATCTAGGCCGAGGCCTAACTTTTGAGGGAGAGGTCGGATCCGGAAAAGACATAGTTTTTCGGGTTCCCCAACCTGTGGGGAACTTGAATATATGTATACATTTCGAAATTCAGGTCAGTTTCACATTTTCACTTTTCATGCTTAATTGGCAATTTGCCAACAAATGCAATATAGGCCGAAGCCTAACTTTTGAGGGAGAGGTTGGATCCGGAAAAAACATGGTTTTTCGGGTTTCCCAACCTTTGGGGAACCTGAATATATGTATACATTTCGAAATTCAGGTCAGTTTCACATTTTGGGTTTTCATGCTTAATTGGCAATTTGCCAACAAATGCAATCTAGGCCGAGGCCTAACTTTTGAGGGAGAGGTCGGATCCGGAAAAAACATAGTTTTTCGGGTTCCCCAACCTGTGGGGAACCTGAATATATGTATACATTTCGAAATTCAGGTCAGTTTCACATTTTGGGTTTTCATGCTTAATTGGCTGTTTGTCAACCAATGCAATCTAGGCTGAGACCTAACTTTTGAGGGAGAGGTCGGATCCGGAAAAAACATGTTTTTTCGGGTTCCCCAACTTGTGGGGAACATGAATATATGTATACATTTCGAATTTGAGGTCAATTTCACATTTTTGCTTTTCATGCTTAATTGGCTACGCCAACAAATGTAATCTAGGCCGAGGCCTAACTTTTGAGGGAGAGGTCGGATCCGGAAAAAACATAGATTTTCGGGTTCCCCAACCTGTGGGGAACCTGAATATATGTATACATTTCGAAATTCAGGTCAGTTTCACATTTTGGGTTTTCATGCTTAATTGGCAATTTGCCAACAAATGCAATCTAGGCCGATACCTAACTTTTGAGGGAGAGGTCGGATCCGGAAAAGACATGTTTTTTCGGGTTCCCCAACTTGTGGGGAACCTGAATATATGTATACATTTTGAATTTGAGGTCAGTTTCACATTTTCACTTTTCATGCTTAATTGTCAATTTCCCAACAAATGCAATCTAGGCCGAGGCCTAACTTTTGAGGGAGAGGTCGGATCCGGAAAAAACATAGTTTTTCGGGTTCCCCAACCTGTGGGGAACCTGAATATATGTATACATTTCGAAATTCAGGTCAGTTTCACATTTTGGGTTTTCATGCTTAATTGGCTGTTTGTCAACCAATGCAATCTAGGCTGAGACCTAACTTTTGAGGGAGAGGTCGGATCCGGAAAAAACATGTTTTTTCGGGTTCCCCAACGTGTGGGGAACCCGAATATATGTATATATTTCGAATTTGAGGTCAGTTTCACATTTTCACTTTTCATGCTTAATTGGCAATTTGCCAACAAATGCAATCTAGGCCGAGGCCTAACTTTTGAGGGAGAGGTCGGATCCGGAAAAAACATAGTTTTTCGGGTTCCCCAACCTGTGGGGAACCTGAATATATGTATACATTTCGAAATTCAGGTCAGTTTCACATTTTCACTTTTCATGCTTAATTGGCAATTTGCCAACAAATGCAATCTAAGCCGAGGCATAACTTTTCAGTCAGATGTTGGATCCGGAAAAAACATAGTTTTTCGGGTTCCCCAACCTGTGGGGAACCTGAATATATGTATACATTTCGAAATTCAGGTCAGTTTCACATTTTGGGTTTTCATGCTTAATTGGCTGTTTGTCAACCAATGCAATCTAGGCTGAGACCTAACTTTTGAGGGAGAGGTCGGATCCGGAAAAAACATGTTTTTTCGGGTTCCCCAACTTGTGGGGAACATGAATATATGTATACATTTCGAATTTGAGGTCAATTTCACATTTTTGCTTTTCATGCTTAATTGGCTACGCCAACAAATGTAATCTAGGCCGAGGCCTAACTTTTGAGGGAGAGGTCGGATCCGGAAAAAACATAGATTTTCGGGTTCCCCAACCTGTGGGGAACCTGAATATATGTATACATTTCGAAATTCAGGTCAGTTTCACATTTTGGGTTTTCATGCTTAATTGGCAATTTGCCAACAAATGCAATCTAGGCTGAGACCTAACTTTTGAGGGAGAGGTCGGATCCGGAAAAAACATGTTTTTTCGGGTTCCCCAACTTGTGGGGAACATGAATATATGTATACATTTCGAATTTGAGGTCAATTTCACATTTTTGCTTTTCATGCTTAATTGGCTACGCCAACAAATGCAATCTAGGCCGAGGCCTAACTTTTGAGGGAGAGGTCGGATCCGGAAAAAACATAGTTTTTCGGGTTCCCCAACCTGTGGGGAACCTGAATATATGTATACATTTCGAAATTCAGGTCAGTTTCACATTTTGGGTTTTCATGCTTAATTGGCAATTTGCCAACAAATGCAATCTAGGCCGAGGCCTAACTTTTGAGGGAGAGGTCGGATCCGGAAAAAACATAGTTTTTCGGGTTCCCCAACCTGTGGGGAACCTGAATATATGTATACATTTCGAAATTCAGGTCAGTTTCACATTTTGGGTTTTCATGCTTAATTGGCTGTTTGTCAACCAATGCAATCTAGGCTGAGACCTAACTTTTGAGGGAGAGGTCGGATCCGGAAAAAACATGTTTTTTCGGGTTCCCCAACTTGTGGGGAACATGAATATATGTATACATTTCGAATTTGAGGTCAATTTCACATTTTTGCTTTTCATGCTTAATTGGCTACGCCAACAAATGTAATCTAGGCCGAGGCCTAACTTTTGAGGGAGAGGTCGGATCCGGAAAAAACATAGATTTTCGGGTTCCCCAACCTGTGGGGAACCTGAATATATGTATACATTTCGAAATTCAGGTCAGTTTCACATTTTGGGTTTTCATGCTTAATTGGCAATTTGCCAACAAATGCAATCTAGGCCGATACCTAACTTTTGAGGGAGAGGTCGGATCCGGAAAAGACATGTTTTTTCGGGTTCCCCAACTTGTGGGGAACCTGAATATATGTATACATTTTGAATTTGAGGTCAGTTTCACATTTTCACTTTTCATGCTTAATTGTCAATTTCCCAACAAATGCAATCTAGGCCGAGGCCTAACTTTTGAGGGAGAGGTCGGATCCGGAAAAAACATAGTTTTTCGGGTTCCCCAACCTGTGGGGAACCTGAATATATGTATACATTTCGAAATTCAGGTCAGTTTCACATTTTGGGTTTTCATGCTTAATTGGCTGTTTGTCAACCAATGCAATCTAGGCTGAGACCTAACTTTTGAGGGAGAGGTCGGATCCGGAAAAAACATGTTTTTTCGGGTTCCCCAACGTGTGGGGAACCCGAATATATGTATATATTTCGAATTTGAGGTCAGTTTCACATTTTCACTTTTCATGCTTAATTGGCAATTTGCCAACAAATGCAATCTAGGCCGAGGCCTAACTTTTGAGGGAGAGGTCGGATCCGGAAAAAACATAGTTTTTCGGGTTCCCCAACCTGTGGGGAACCTGAATATATGTATACATTTCGAAATTCAGGTCAGTTTCACATTTTCACTTTTCATGCTTAATTGGCAATTTGCCAACAAATGCAATCTAAGCCGAGGCATAACTTTTCAGTCAGATGTTGGATCCGGAAAAAACATAGTTTTTCGGGTTCCCCAACCTGTGGGGAACCTGAATATATGTATACATTTCGAAATTCAGGTCAGTTTCACATTTTGGGTTTTCATGCTTAATTGGCTGTTTGTCAACCAATGCAATCTAGGCTGAGACCTAACTTTTGAGGGAGAGGTCGGATCCGGAAAAAACATGTTTTTTCGGGTTCCCCAACTTGTGGGGAACATGAATATATGTATACATTTCGAATTTGAGGTCAATTTCACATTTTTGCTTTTCATGCTTAATTGGCTACGCCAACAAATGTAATCTAGGCCGAGGCCTAACTTTTGAGGGAGAGGTCGGATCCGGAAAAAACATAGATTTTCGGGTTCCCCAACCTGTGGGGAACCTGAATATATGTATACATTTCGAAATTCAGGTCAGTTTCACATTTTGGGTTTTCATGCTTAATTGGCAATTTGCCAACAAATGCAATCTAGGCCGAGACCTAACTTTTGAGGGAGAGGTCGGATCCGGAAAAGACATGTTTTTTCGGGTTCCCCAACTTGTGGGGAACCTGAATATATGTATACATTTTGAATTTGAGGTCAGTTTCACATTTTCACTTTTCATGCTTAATTGTCAATTTCCCAACAAATGCAATCTAGGCCGAGGCCTAACTTTTGAGGGAGAGGTCGGATCCGGAAAAAACATAGTTTTTCGGGTTCCCCAACCTGTGGGGAACCTGAATATATGTATACATTTCGAAATTCAGGTCAGTTTCACATTTTGGGTTTTCATGCTTAATTGGCTGTTTGTCAACCAATGCAATCTAGGCTGAGACCTAACTTTTGAGGGAGAGGTCGGATCCGGAAAAAACATAGTTTTTCGGGTTCCCCAACTTGTGGGGAACCTGAATATATGTATACATTTCGAATTTGAGGTCAGTTTCACATTTTCACTTTTTATGCTTAATTGGCAATTTGCCAACAAATGCAATCTAAGCCGAGGCATAACTTTTCAGTCAGATCTTGGATCCGGAAAAAACATGGTTTTTCGGGTTCCCCAACTTGTGGGGAACATGAATATATGTATACATTTCGAATTTGAGGTCAATTTCACATTTTTGCTTTTCATGCTTAATTGGCAATTTGCCAACAAATGCAATCTAGGCCGAGGCCTAACTTTTGAGGAAGAGGTCGGATCCGGAAAAGACATGTTTTTTCGGGTTCCCCAACTTGTGGGGAACCTGAATATATGTATACATTTCGAAATTCAGGTCAGTTTCACATTTTGGGTTTTCATGCTTAATTGGCTGTTTGTCAACCAATGCAATCTAGGCTGAGACCTAACTTTTGAGGGAGAGGTCGGATCCGGAAAAAACATGTTTTTTCGGGTTCCCCAACCTGTGGGGAACCCGAATATATGTATATATTTCGAATTTGAGGTCAGTTTCACATTTTCACTTTTCATGCTTAATTGGCAATTTGCCAACAAATGCAATCTAGGCCGAGGCCTAACTTTTGAGGGAGAGGTCGGATCCGGAAAAAACATAGTTTTTCGGGTTCCCCAACCTGTGGGGAACCTGAATATATGTATACATTTCGAAATTCAGGTCAGTTTCACATTTTGGGTTTTCATGCTTAATTGGCTGTTTGTCAACCAATGCAATCTAGGCTGAGACCTAACTTTTGAGGGAGAGGTCGGATCCGGAAAAAACATGTTTTTTCGGGTTCCCCAACTTGTGGGGAACATGAATATATGTATACATTTCGAATTTGAGGTCAATTTCACATTTTTGCTTTTCATGCTTAATTGGCTACGCCAACAAATGTAATCTAGGCCGAGGCCTAACTTTTGAGGGAGAGGTCGGATCCGGAAAAAACATAGATTTTCGGGTTCCCCAACCTGTGGGGAACCTGAATATATGTATACATTTCGAAATTCAGGTCAGTTTCACATTTTGGGTTTTCATGCTTAATTGGCAATTTGCCAACAAATGCAATCTAGGCCGATACCTAACTTTTGAGGGAGAGGTCGGATCCGGAAAAGACATGTTTTTTCGGGTTCCCCAACTTGTGGGGAACCTGAATATATGTATACATTTTGAATTTGAGGTCAGTTTCACATTTTCACTTTTCATGCTTAATTGTCAATTTCCCAACAAATGCAATCTAGGCCGAGGCCTAACTTTTGAGGGAGAGGTCGGATCCGGAAAAAACATAGTTTTTCGGGTTCCCCAACCTGTGGGGAACCTGAATATATGTATACATTTCGAAATTCAGGTCAGTTTCACATTTTGGGTTTTCATGCTTAATTGGCTGTTTGTCAACCAATGCAATCTAGGCTGAGACCTAACTTTTGAGGGAGAGGTCGGATCCGGAAAAAACATGTTTTTTCGGGTTCCCCAACGTGTGGGGAACCCGAATATATGTATATATTTCGAATTTGAGGTCAGTTTCACATTTTCACTTTTCATGCTTAATTGGCAATTTGCCAACAAATGCAATCTAGGCCGAGGCCTAACTTTTGAGGGAGAGGTCGGATCCGGAAAAAACATAGTTTTTCGGGTTCCCCAACCTGTGGGGAACCTGAATATATGTATACATTTCGAAATTCAGGTCAGTTTCACATTTTCACTTTTCATGCTTAATTGGCAATTTGCCAACAAATGCAATCTAAGCCGAGGCATAACTTTTCAGTCAGATGTTGGATCCGGAAAAAACATAGTTTTTCGGGTTCCCCAACCTGTGGGGAACCTGAATATATGTATACATTTCGAAATTCAGGTCAGTTTCACATTTTGGGTTTTCATGCTTAATTGGCTGTTTGTCAACCAATGCAATCTAGGCTGAGACCTAACTTTTGAGGGAGAGGTCGGATCCGGAAAAAACATGTTTTTTCGGGTTCCCCAACTTGTGGGGAACATGAATATATGTATACATTTCGAATTTGAGGTCAATTTCACATTTTTGCTTTTCATGCTTAATTGGCTACGCCAACAAATGTAATCTAGGCCGAGGCCTAACTTTTGAGGGAGAGGTCGGATCCGGAAAAAACATAGATTTTCGGGTTCCCCAACCTGTGGGGAACCTGAATATATGTATACATTTCGAAATTCAGGTCAGTTTCACATTTTGGGTTT
Organism: Bothrops alternatus; assembly: GCA_034064705.1. Classification (NCBI taxonomy): domain Eukaryota; kingdom Metazoa; phylum Chordata; class Lepidosauria; order Squamata; family Viperidae; genus Bothrops; species Bothrops alternatus. The sequence goes on along the minus strand of JARGCV010001248.1, from coordinate 86,857 downwards.
TCATGCTTAATTGGCAATTTGCCAACAAATGCAATCTAGGCCGAGACCTAACTTTTGAGGGAGAGGTCGGATCCGGAAAAGACATGTTTTTTCGGGTTCCCCAACTTGTGGGGAACCTGAATATATGTATACATTTTGAATTTGAGGTCAGTTTCACATTTTCACTTTTCATGCTTAATTGTCAATTTCCCAACAAATGCAATCTAGGCCGAGGCCTAACTTTTGAGGGAGAGGTCGGATCCGGAAAAAACATAGTTTTTCGGGTTCCCCAACCTGTGGGGAACCTGAATATATGTATACATTTCGAAATTCAGGTCAGTTTCACATTTTGGGTTTTCATGCTTAATTGGCAATTTGCCAACAAATGCAATCTAGGCCGAGGCCTAACTTTTGAGGGAGAGGTCGGATCCGGAAAAAACATAGTTTTTCGGGTTCCCCAACCTGTGGGGAACCTGAATATATGTATACATTTCGAAATTCAGGTCAGTTTCACATTTTGGGTTTTCATGCTTAATTGGCTGTTTGTCAACCAATGCAATCTAGGCTGAGACCTAACTTTTGAGGGAGAGGTCGGATCCGGAAAAAACATGTTTTTTCGGGTTCCCCAACTTGTGGGGAACATGAATATATGTATACATTTCGAATTTGAGGTCAATTTCACATTTTTGCTTTTCATGCTTAATTGGCTACGCCAACAAATGTAATCTAGGCCGAGGCCTAACTTTTGAGGGAGAGGTCGGATCCGGAAAAAACATAGATTTTCGGGTTCCCCAACCTGTGGGGAACCTGAATATATGTATACATTTCGAAATTCAGGTCAGTTTCACATTTTGGGTTTTCATGCTTAATTGGCAATTTGCCAACAAATGCAATCTAGGCGGAGGCATAACTTTTGAGGGAGAGGTCGGATCCGGAAAAAACATGTTTTTTCGGGTTCCCCAACTTGTGGGGAACCTGAATATATGTATACATTTTGAATTTGAGGTCAGTTTCACATTTTCACTTTTCATGCTTAATTGTCAATTTCCCAACAAATGCAATCTAGGCCGAGGCCTAACTTTTGAGGGAGAGGTCGGATCCGGAAAAAACATAGTTTTTCGGGTTCCCCAACCTGTGGGGAACCTGAATATATGTATACATTTCGAAATTCAGGTCAGTTTCACATTTTGGGTTTTCATGCTTAATTGGCTGTTTGTCAACCAATGCAATCTAGGCTGAGACCTAACTTTTGAGGGAGAGGTCGGATCCGGAAAAAACATGTTTTTTCGGGTTCCCCAACGTGTGGGGAACCCGAATATATGTATATATTTCGAATTTGAGGTCAGTTTCACATTTTCACTTTTCATGCTTAATTGGCAATTTGCCAACAAATGCAATCTAGGCCGAGGCCTAACTTTTGAGGGAGAGGTCGGATCCGGAAAAAACATAGTTTTTCGGGTTCCCCAACCTGTGGGGAACCTGAATATATGTATACATTTCGAAATTCAGGTCAGTTTCACATTTTCACTTTTCATGCTTAATTGGCAATTTGCCAACAAATGCAATCTAAGCCGAGGCATAACTTTTCAGTCAGATGTTGGATCCGGAAAAAACATAGTTTTTCGGGTTCCCCAACCTGTGGGGAACCTGAATATATGTATACATTTCGAAATTCAGGTCAGTTTCACATTTTGGGTTTTCATGCTTAATTGGCTGTTTGTCAACCAATGCAATCTAGGCTGAGACCTAACTTTTGAGGGAGAGGTCGGATCCGGAAAAAACATGTTTTTTCGGGTTCCCCAACTTGTGGGGAACATGAATATATGTATACATTTCGAATTTGAGGTCAATTTCACATTTTTGCTTTTCATGCTTAATTGGCTACGCCAACAAATGTAATCTAGGCCGAGGCCTAACTTTTGAGGGAGAGGTCGGATCCGGAAAAAACATAGATTTTCGGGTTCCCCAACCTGTGGGGAACCTGAATATATGTATACATTTCGAAATTCAGGTCAGTTTCACATTTTGGGTTTTCATGCTTAATTGGCAATTTGCCAACAAATGCAATCTAGGCCGAGACCTAACTTTTGAGGGAGAGGTCGGATCCGGAAAAGACATGTTTTTTCGGGTTCCCCAACTTGTGGGGAACCTGAATATATGTATACATTTTGAATTTGAGGTCAGTTTCACATTTTCACTTTTCATGCTTAATTGTCAATTTCCCAACAAATGCAATCTAGGCCGAGGCCTAACTTTTGAGGGAGAGGTCGGATCCGGAAAAAACATAGTTTTTCGGGTTCCCCAACCTGTGGGGAACCTGAATATATGTATACATTTCGAAATTCAGGTCAGTTTCACATTTTGGGTTTTCATGCTTAATTGGCTGTTTGTCAACCAATGCAATCTAGGCTGAGACCTAACTTTTGAGGGAGAGGTCGGATCCGGAAAAAACATAGTTTTTCGGGTTCCCCAACTTGTGGGGAACCTGAATATATGTATACATTTCGAATTTGAGGTCAGTTTCACATTTTCACTTTTTATGCTTAATTGGCAATTTGCCAACAAATGCAATCTAAGCCGAGGCATAACTTTTCAGTCAGATCTTGGATCCGGAAAAAACATGGTTTTTCGGGTTCCCCAACTTGTGGGGAACATGAATATATGTATACATTTCGAATTTGAGGTCAATTTCACATTTTTGCTTTTCATGCTTAATTGGCAATTTGCCAACAAATGCAATCTAGGCCGAGGCCTAACTTTTGAGGAAGAGGTCGGATCCGGAAAAGACATGTTTTTTCGGGTTCCCCAACTTGTGGGGAACCTGAATATATGTATACATTTCGAAATTCAGGTCAGTTTCACATTTTGGGTTTTCATGCTTAATTGGCTGTTTGTCAACCAATGCAATCTAGGCTGAGACCTAACTTTTGAGGGAGAGGTCGGATCCGGAAAAAACATGTTTTTTCGGGTTCCCCAACCTGTGGGGAACCCGAATATATGTATATATTTCGAATTTGAGGTCAGTTTCACATTTTCACTTTTCATGCTTAATTGGCAATTTGCCAACAAATGCAATCTAGGCCGAGGCCTAACTTTTGAGGGAGAGGTCGGATCCGGAAAAAACATAGTTTTTCGGGTTCCCCAACTTGTGGGGAACCTGAATATATGTATACATTTCGAAATTCAGGTCAGTTTCACATTTTCACTTTTCATGCTTAATTGGCAATTTGCCAACAAATGCAATCTAAGCCGAGGCATAACTTTTCAGTCAGATGTTGGATCCGGAAAAAACATAGTTTTTCGGGTTCCCCAACCTGTGGGGAACCTGAATATATGTATACATTTCGAAATTCAGGTCAGTTTCACATTTTGGGTTTTCATGCTTAATTGGCTGTTTGTCAACCAATGCAATCTAGGCTGAGACCTAACTTTTGAGGGAGAGGTCGGATCCGGAAAAAACATGTTTTTTCGGGTTCCCCAACTTGTGGGGAACATGAATATATGTATACATTTCGAATTTGAGGTCAATTTCACATTTTTGCTTTTCATGCTTAATTGGCTACGCCAACAAATGTAATCTAGGCCGAGGCCTAACTTTTGAGGGAGAGGTCGGATCCGGAAAAAACATAGATTTTCGGGTTCCCCAACCTGTGGGGAACCTGAATATATGTATACATTTCGAAATTCAGGTCAGTTTCACATTTTGGGTTTTCATGCTTAATTGGCAATTTGCCAACAAATGCAATCTAGGCCGAGACCTAACTTTTGAGGGAGAGGTCGGATCCGGAAAAGACATGTTTTTTCGGGTTCCCCAACTTGTGGGGAACCTGAATATATGTATACATTTTGAATTTGAGGTCAGTTTCACATTTTCACTTTTCATGCTTAATTGTCAATTTCCCAACAAATGCAATCTAGGCCGAGGCCTAACTTTTGAGGGAGAGGTCGGATCCGGAAAAAACATAGTTTTTCGGGTTCCCCAACCTGTGGGGAACCTGAATATATGTATACATTTCGAAATTCAGGTCAGTTTCACATTTTGGGTTTTCATGCTTAATTGGCTGTTTGTCAACCAATGCAATCTAGGCTGAGACCTAACTTTTGAGGGAGAGGTCGGATCCGGAAAAAACATAGTTTTTCGGGTTCCCCAACTTGTGGGGAACCTGAATATATGTATACATTTCGAATTTGAGGTCAGTTTCACATTTTCACTTTTTATGCTTAATTGGCAATTTGCCAACAAATGCAATCTAAGCCGAGGCATAACTTTTCAGTCAGATCTTGGATCCGGAAAAAACATGGTTTTTCGGGTTCCCCAACTTGTGGGGAACATGAATATATGTATACATTTCGAATTTGAGGTCAATTTCACATTTTTGCTTTTCATGCTTAATTGGCAATTTGCCAACAAATGCAATCTAGGCCGAGGCCTAACTTTTGAGGAAGAGGTCGGATCCGGAAAAGACATGTTTTTTCGGGTTCCCCAACTTGTGGGGAACCTGAATATATGTATACATTTCGAAATTCAGGTCAGTTTCACATTTTGGGTTTTCATGCTTAATTGGCTGTTTGTCAACCAATGCAATCTAGGCTGAGACCTAACTTTTGAGGGAGAGGTCGGATCCGGAAAAAACATGTTTTTTCGGGTTCCCCAACCTGTGGGGAACCCGAATATATGTATATATTTCGAATTTGAGGTCAGTTTCACATTTTCACTTTTCATGCTTAATTGGCAATTTGCCAACAAATGCAATCTAGGCCGAGGCCTAACTTTTGAGGGAGAGGTCGGATCCGGAAAAAACATAGTTTTTCGGGTTCCCCAACCTGTGGGGAACCTGAATATATGTATACATTTCGAAATTCAGGTCAGTTTCACATTTTCACTTTTCATGCTTAATTGGCAATTTGCCAACAAATGCAATCTAAGCCGAGGCATAACTTTTCAGTCAGATGTTGGATCCGGAAAAAACATAGTTTTTCGGGTTCCCCAACCTGTGGGGAACCTGAATATATGTATACATTTCGAAATTCAGGTCAGTTTCACATTTTGGGTTTTCATGCTTAATTGGCTGTTTGTCAACCAATGCAATCTAGGCTGAGACCTAACTTTTGAGGGAGAGGTCGGATCCGGAAAAAACATGTTTTTCGGGTTCCCCAACTTGTGGGGAACATGAATATATGTATACATTTCGAATTTGAGGTCAGTTTCACATTTTCACTTTTCATGCTTAATTGGCAATTTGCCAACAAATGCAATCTAGGCCGAGGCCTAACTTTTGAGGGAGAGGTCGGATCCGGAAAAAACATAGTTTTTCGGGTTCCCCAACCTGTGGGGAACCTGAATATATGTATACATTTCGAATTTGAGGTCAGTTTCACATTTTCACTTTTCATGCTTAATTGGCAATTTGCCAACAAATGCAATCTAGGCCGAGGCCTAACTTTTGAGGGAGAGGTCGGATCCGGAAAAAACATAGTTTTTCGGGTTCCCCAACCTGTGGGGAACCTGAATATATGTATACATTTCGAAATTCAGGTCAGTTTCACATTTTCACTTTTCATGCTTAATTGGCAATTTGCCAACAAATGCAATCTAAGCCGAGGCATAACTTTTCAGTCAGATGTTGGACCCGGAAAAAACATAGTTTTTCGGGTTCCCCAACCTGTGGGGAACCTGAATATATGTATACATTTCGAAATTCAGGTCAGTTTCACATTTTGGGTTTTCATGCTTAATTGGCTGTTTGTCAACCAATGCAATCTAGGCTGAGACCTAACTTTTGAGGGAGAGGTCGGATCCGGAAAAAACATGTTTTTTCGGGTTCCCCAACTTGTGGGGAACATGAATATATGTATACATTTCGAATTTGAGGTCAATTTCACATTTTTGCTTTTCATGCTTAATTGGCTACGCCAACAAATGTAATCTAGGCCGAGGCCTAACTTTTGAGGGAGAGGTCGGATCCGGAAAAAACATAGATTTTCGGGTTCCCCAACCTGTGGGGAACCTGAATATATGTATACATTTCGAAATTCAGGTCAGTTTCACATTTTGGGTTTTCATGCTTAATTGGCAATTTGCCAACAAATGCAATCTAGGCCGAGACCTAACTTTTGAGGGAGAGGTCGGATCCGGAAAAGACATGTTTTTTCGGGTTCCCCAACTTGTGGGGAACCTGAATATATGTATACATTTTGAATTTGAGGTCAGTTTCACATTTTCACTTTTCATGCTTAATTGTCAATTTCCCAACAAATGCAATCTAGGCCGAGGCCTAAGTTTTGAGGGAGAGGTCGGATCCGGAAAAAACATAGTTTTTCGGGTTCCCCAACCTGTGGGGAACCTGAATATATGTATACATTTCGAAATTCAGGTCAGTTTCACATTTTGGGTTTTCATGCTTAATTGGCTGTTTGTCAACCAATGCAATCTAGGCTGAGACCTAACTTTTGAGGGAGAGGTCGGATCCGGAAAAAACATAGTTTTTCGGGTTCCCCAACTTGTGGGGAACCTGAATATATGTATACATTTCGAATTTGAGGTCAGTTTCACATTTTCACTTTTTATGCTTAATTGGCAATTTGCCAACAAATGCAATCTAAGCCGAGGCATAACTTTTCAGTCAGATCTTGGATCCGGAAAAAACATGGTTTTTCGGGTTCCCCAACCTGTGGGGAACCCGAATATATGTATATATTTCGAATTTGAGGTCAGTTTCACATTTTCACTTTTCATGCTTAATTGGCAATTTGCCAACAAATGCAATCTAGGCCGAGGCCTAACTTTTGAGGGAGAGGTCGGATCCGGAAAAAACATAGATTTTCGGGTTCCCCAACCTGTGGGGAACCTGAATATATGTATACATTTCGAAATTCAGGTCAGTTTCACATTTTGGGTTTTCATGCTTAATTGGCAATTTGCCAACAAATGCAATCTAGGCCGAGACCTAACTTTTGAGGAAGAGGTCGGATCCGGAAAAGACATGTTTTTTCGGGTTCCCCAACTTGTGGGGAACCTGAATATATGTATACATTTCGAAATTCAGGTCAGTTTCACATTTTGGGTTTTCATGCTTAATTGGCTGTTTGTCAACCAATGCAATCTAGGTTGAGACCTAACTTTTGAGGGAGAGGTCGGATCCGGAAAAAACATGTTTTTTCGGGTTCCCCAACCTGTGGGGAACCCGAATATATGTATATATTTCGAATTTGAGGTCAGTTTCACATTTTCACTTTTCATGCTTAATTGGCAATTTGCCAACAAATGCAATCTAGGCCGAGGCCTAACTTTTGAGGGAGAGGTCGGATCCGGAAAAAACATAGTTTTTCGGGTTCCCCAACCTGTGGGGAACCTGAATATATGTATACATTTCGAAATTCAGGTCAGTTTCACATTTTCACTTTTCATGCTTAATTGGCAATTTGCCAACAAATGCAATCTAAGCCGAGGCATAACTTTTCAGTCAGATGTTGGATCCGGAAAAAACATAGTTTTTCGGGTTCCCCAACCTGTGGGGAACCTGAATATATGTATACATTTCGAAATTCAGGTCAGTTTCACATTTTGGGTTTTCATGCTTAATTGGCTGTTTGTCAACCAATGCAATCTAGGCTGAGACCTAACTTTTGAGGGAGAGGTCGGATCCGGAAAACACATGTTTTTTCGGGTTCCCCAACTTGTGGGGAACCTGAATATATGTATACATTTCGAAATTCAGGTCAGTTTCACATTTTGGGTTTTCATGCTTAATTGGCAATTTGCCAACAAATGCAATCTAGGCCGAGACCTAACTTTTGAGGGAGAGGTCGGATCCGGAAAAGACATGTTTTTTCGGGTTCCCCAACTTGTGGGGAACCTGAATATATGTATACATTTTGAATTTGAGGTCAGTTTCACATTTTCACTTTTCATGCTTAATTGTCAATTTCCCAACAAATGCAATCTAGGCCGAGGCCTAACTTTTGAGGGAGAGGTCGGATCCGGAAAAAACATAGTTTTTCGGGTTCCCCAACCTGTGGGGAACCTGAATATATGTATACATTTCGAAATTCAGGTCAGTTTCACATTTTGGGTTTTCATGCTTAATTGGCTGTTTGTCAACCAATGCAATCTAGGCTGAGACCTAACTTTTGAGGGAGAGGTCGGATCCGGAAAAAACATAGTTTTTCGGGTTCCCCAACTTGTGGGGAACCTGAATATATGTATACATTTCGAATTTGAGGTCAGTTTCACATTTTCACTTTTTATGCTTAATTGGCAATTTGCCAACAAATGCAATCTAAGCCGAGGCATAACTTTTCAGTCAGATTTTGGATCCGGAAAAAACATGGTTTTTCGGGTTCCCCAACCTGTGGGGAACCCGAACATATGTATATATTTCGAATTTGAGGTCAGTTTCACATTTTCACTTTTCATGCTTAATTGGCAATTTGCCAACAAATGCAATCTAGGCCGAGGCCTAACTTTTGAGGGAGAGGTCGGATCCGGAAAAAACATAGATTTTCGGGTTCCCCAACCTGTGGGGAACCTGAATATATGTATACATTTCGAAATTCAGGTCAGTTTCACATTTTGGGTTTTCATGCTTAATTGGCAATTTGCCAACAAATGCAATCTAGGCCGAGACCTAACTTTTGAGGAAGAGGTCGGATCCGGAAAAAACATGTTTTTTCGGGTTCCCCAACCTGTGGGGAACCCGAATATATGTATATATTTCGAATTTGAGGTCAGTTTCACATTTTCACTTTTCATGCTTAATAGGCAATTTGCCAACAAATGCAATCTAGGCCGAGGCCTAACTTTTGAGGGAGAGGTCGGATCCGGAAAAAACATAGTTTTTCGGGTTCCCCAACCTGTGGGGAACCTGAATATATGTATACATTTCGAAATTCAGGTCAGTTTCACATTTTCACTTTTCATGCTTAATTGGCAATTTGCCAACAAATGCAATCTAAGCCGAGGCATAACTTTTCAGTCAGATGTTGGATCCGGAAAAAACATAGTTTTTCGGGTTCCCCAACCTGTGGGGAACCTGAATATATGTATACATTTCGAAATTCAGGTCAGTTTCACATTTTGGGTTTTCATGCTTAATTGGCAATTTGCCAACAAATGCAATCTAGGCCGAGACCTAACTTTTGAGGGAGAGGTCGGATCCGGAAAAGACATGTTTTTTCGGGTTCCCCAACTTGTGGGGAACCTGAATATATGTATACATTTTGAATTTGAGGTCAGTTTCACATTTTCACTTTTCATGCTTAATTGTCAATTTCCCAACAAATGCAATCTAGGCCGAGGCCTAACTTTTGAGGGAGAGGTCGGATCCGGAAAAAACATAGTTTTTCGGGTTCCCCAACCTGTGGGGAACCTGAATATATGTATACATTTCGAAATTCAGGTCAGTTTCACATTTTGGGTTTTCATGCTTAATTGGCTGTTTGTCAACCAATGCAATCTAGGCCGAGACCTAACTTTTGAGGAAGAGGTCGGATCCGGAAAAAACATAGTTTTTCGGGTTCCCCAACCTGTGGGGAACCTGAATATATGTATACCGTACATTTCGAAATTCAGGTCAGTTTCACATTTTCACTTTTCATGCTTAATTGGCAATTTGCCAACAAATGCAATCTAAGCCGAGGCATAACTTTTCAGTCAGATGTTGGACCCGGAAAAAACATAGTTTTTCGGGTTCCCCAACCTGTGGGGAACCTGAATATATGTATACATTTCGAAATTCAGGTCAGTTTCACATTTTGGGTTTTCATGCTTAATTGGCTGTTTGTCAACCAATGCAATCTAGGCTGAGACCTAACTTTTGAGGGAGAGGTCGGATCCGGAAAAAACATGTTTTTTCGGGTTCCCCAACTTGTGGGGAACATGAATATATGTATACATTTCGAATTTGAGGTCAATTTCACATTTTTGCTTTTCATGCTTAATTGGCTACGCCAACAAATGTAATCTAGGCCGAGGCCTAACTTTTGAGGGAGAGGTCGGATCCGGAAAAAACATAGATTTTCGGGTTCCCCAACCTGTGGGGAACCTGAATATATGTATACATTTCGAAATTCAGGTCAGTTTCACATTTTGGGTTTTCATGCTTAATTGGCAATTTGCCAACAAATGCAATCTAGGCCGAGACCTAACTTTTGAGGGAGAGGTCGGATCCGGAAAAGACATGTTTTTTCGGGTTCCCCAACTTGTGGGGAACCTGAATATATGTATACATTTTGAATTTGAGGTCAGTTTCACATTTTCACTTTTCATGCTTAATTGTCAATTTCCCAACAAATGCAATCTAGGCCGAGGCCTAAGTTTTGAGGGAGAGGTCGGATCCGGAAAAAACATAGTTTTTCGGGTTCCCCAACCTGTGGGGAACCTGAATATATGTATACATTTCGAAATTCAGGTCAGTTTCACATTTTGGGTTTTCATGCTTAATTGGCTGTTTGTCAACCAATGCAATCTAGGCTGAGACCTAACTTTTGAGGGAGAGGTCGGATCCGGAAAAAACATAGTTTTTCGGGTTCCCCAACTTGTGGGGAACCTGAATATATGTATACATTTCGAATTTGAGGTCAGTTTCACATTTTCACTTTTTATGCTTAATTGGCAATTTGCCAACAAATGCAATCTAAGCCGAGGCATAACTTTTCAGTCAGATCTTGGATCCGGAAAAAACATGGTTTTTCGGGTTCCCCAACCTGTGGGGAACCCGAATATATGTATATATTTCGAATTTGAGGTCAGTTTCACATTTTCACTTTTCATGCTTAATTGGCAATTTGCCAACAAATGCAATCTAGGCCGAGGCCTAACTTTTGAGGGAGAGGTCGGATCCGGAAAAAACATAGATTTTCGGGTTCCCCAACCTGTGGGGAACCTGAATATATGTATACATTTCGAAATTCAGGTCAGTTTCACATTTTGGGTTTTCATGCTTAATTGGCAATTTGCCAACAAATGCAATCTAGGCCGAGACCTAACTTTTGAGGAAGAGGTCGGATCCGGAAAAGACATGTTTTTTCGGGTTCCCCAACTTGTGGGGAACCTGAATATATGTATACATTTCGAAATTCAGGTCAGTTTCACATTTTGGGTTTTCATGCTTAATTGGCTGTTTGTCAACCAATGCAATCTAGGTTGAGACCTAACTTTTGAGGGAGAGGTCGGATCCGGAAAAAACATGTTTTTTCGGGTTCCCCAACCTGTGGGGAACCCGAATATATGTATATATTTCGAATTTGAGGTCAGTTTCACATTTTCACTTTTCATGCTTAATTGGCAATTTGCCAACAAATGCAATCTAGGCCGAGGCCTAACTTTTGAGGGAGAGGTCGGATCCGGAAAAAACATAGTTTTTCGGGTTCCCCAACCTGTGGGGAACCTGAATATATGTATACATTTCGAAATTCAGGTCAGTTTCACATTTTCACTTTTCATGCTTAATTGGCAATTTGCCAACAAATGCAATCTAAGCCGAGGCATAACTTTTCAGTCAGATGTTGGATCCGGAAAAAACATAGTTTTTCGGGTTCCCCAACCTGTGGGGAACCTGAATATATGTATACATTTCGAAATTCAGGTCAGTTTCACATTTTGGGTTTTCATGCTTAATTGGCTGTTTGTCAACCAATGCAATCTAGGCTGAGACCTAACTTTTGAGGGAGAGGTCGGATCCGGAAAAAACATGTTTTTTCGGGTTCCCCAACTTGTGGGGAACCTGAATATATGTATACATTTCGAAATTCAGGTCAGTTTCACATTTTGGGTTTTCATGCTTAATTGGCAATTTGCCAACAAATGCAATCTAGGCCGAGACCTAACTTTTGAGGGAGAGGTCGGATCCGGAAAAGACATGTTTTTTCGGGTTCCCCAACTTGTGGGGAACCTGAATATATGTATACATTTTGAATTTGAGGTCAGTTTCACATTTTCACTTTTCATGCTTAATTGTCAATTTCCCAACAAATGCAATCTAGGCCGAGGCCTAACTTTTGAGGGAGAGGTCGGATCCGGAAAAAACATAGTTTTTCGGGTTCCCCAACCTGTGGGGAACCTGAATATATGTATACATTTCGAAATTCAGGTCAGTTTCACATTTTGGGTTTTCATGCTTAATTGGCTGTTTGTCAACCAATGCAATCTAGGCTGAGACCTAACTTTTGAGGGAGAGGTCGGATCCGGAAAAAACATAGTTTTTCGGGTTCCCCAACTTGTGGGGAACCTGAATATATGTATACATTTCGAATTTGAGGTCAGTTTCACATTTTCACTTTTTATGCTTAATTGGCAATTTGCCAACAAATGCAATCTAAGCCGAGGCATAACTTTTCAGTCAGATTTTGGATCCGGAAAAAACATGGTTTTTCGGGTTCCCCAACCTGTGGGGAACCCGAACATATGTATATATTTCGAATTTGAGGTCAGTTTCACATTTTCACTTTTCATGCTTAATTGGCAATTTGCCAACAAATGCAATCTAGGCCGAGGCCTAACTTTTGAGGGAGAGGTCGGATCCGGAAAAAACATAGATTTTCGGGTTCCCCAACCTGTGGGGAACCTGAATATATGTATACATTTCGAAATTCAGGTCAGTTTCACATTTTGGGTTTTCATGCTTAATTGGCAATTTGCCAACAAATGCAATCTAGGCCGAGACCTAACTTTTGAGGAAGAGGTCGGATCCGGAAAAAACATGGTTTTTCGGGTTCCCCAACCTTTGGGGAACCTGAATATATGTATACATTTCGAAATTAAGGTCAGTTTCACATTTTGGCTTTTCATGCTTAATTGGCTATTTGCCAACAAATGCAATCTAGGCCGAGGCCTAACTTTTCAAAGAGAGGTCGGATCCGAAAAAAACATGGTTTTTCGGGTTCCCCAGCTTGTGGGAAACCTGAATATATGTATACATTTCGAATTTGAGGTCAGTTTCACATTTTCACTTTTCATGGTTAATTGGCTATTTGCCAACAAATGCAATCTAGGCCGAGGCCTAACTTTTGAGGGAGAGGTCGGATCCGGAAAAAACATGGTTTTTCGGGTTCCCCAACCTTTGGGGAACCTGAATATATGTATACATTTCGAAATTCAGATCAGTTTCAAATTGTCACTTTTCATGCTTAATTGGCTATTTGCCAACAAATGCAATCTAGGCCAAGGCCTAACTTTTGAGGGAGAGGTCGGATCCGGAAAAAACATGGTTTTTCAGGTTCCCCAGCTTGTGGGAAAACTGAATATATGTATACGTTTCGAATTTGAGGTCAGTTTCACATTTTCACTTTTCATGCTTAATTGGCTATTTGCCAACAAATGCAATCTAGGTAGAGGCCTAACTTTTGAAAGAGAAGTCGGATCCGGAAAAAACATGGTTTTTCGGGTTCCCCAGCTTGTGGGAAACCTGAATATATGTATACATTTTGAAATTAAGGTCAGTTTCACATTTTAGCTTTTCATGCTTAATTGGCTATTTGCCAACAAATGCAATCTAGGCCGAGGCCTAACTTTTGAAAGAGAGGTCGGATCCGGAAAAAACATGGTTGTTCGGGTTCCCCAGCTTGTGGGAAACCTGAATATATGTATACATTTCGAATTTGAGGTCAGTTTCACATTTTCACTTTTCATGCTTAATTGGCTATTTTCCAACAAATGCAATCTAAGCCGAGGCCTAACTTTTCAGGCAGAGGTTGGAACCAGAAAAGACATGTTTTTTCGGGTTCCCCAACTTGTGGGGAACCTGAATATATGTATACATTTCGAAATTCAGGTCAGTTTCACATTTTCACTTTTCATGTTTAATTGGCTATTTTGCAGGAAATGCAATCTAAGCCGAGGCGTAACTTTTCAGGGAGAGGTCAGATCCGGAAAAAACATGGTTTTTCGGGTTCCCCAACCTGTGGGGAACCTGAATATATGTATACATTTCGAAATTAAGGTCAGTTTCACATTTTGGCTTTTCATGCTTAATTGGCTATTTGCCAACAAATGCAATCTAGGCCGAGGCCTAACTTTTGAAAGAGAGGTCAGATCCGGAAAAAACATGGTTTTTCGGGTTCCCCAGCTTGTGGGAAACCTGAATATATGTATACATTTCGAATTTGAGGTCAGTTTCACATTTTCACTTTTCATGGTTAATTGGCTATTTGCCAACAAATGCAATCTAGGCCGAGGCCTAACTTTTGAGGGAGAGGTCGGATCCGGAAAAAACATGGTTTTTCGGGTTCCCCAACCTTTGGGGAACCTGAATATATGTATACATTTGAAAATTCAGATCAGTTTCACATTTTCACTTTTCATGCTTAATTGGCAATTTTGCAACAAATGCAATCTAGGCCAAGGCCTAAGTTTTAAGGGAGAGGTCGGATCCGGAAAAAACATGGTTTTTCGGGTTCCCCAACCTGTGGGGAACCTGAATATATGTATACATTTCGAAATTCAGATCAGTTTCACATTGTCACTTTTCATGCTTAATTGGCTATTTTCCAACAAATGCAATCTAGGCCGAGGCCTAACTTTTCAGGGAGAGGTCGGATCCGGAAAAAACATGGTTTTTCGGCTTCCCCAACTTGTGGGGAACCTGAATATATGTATACATTTCGAAATTCAGGTCAGTTTCACATTTGGGCTTTTCCTGCTTAATTGGCTATTTGCCAACAAATGCAATCTAGGCCAAGGCCTAACTTTTGAGGGAGAGGTCGGATCCGGAAAAAACATGGTTTTTCGGGTTCCCCAACCTTTGGGGAACCTGAATATATGTATACATTTCGAAATTCAGATCAGTTTCACATTGTCACTTTGGCTATTTCCCAACAAATGCAATCTAAGCCGAGGCGTAACTTTTCAGGGAGAGGTCGGATCCAGAAAAAACATGGTTTTTCAGCTTCCCCAACTTGTGGGGAACCTGAATATATGTATACATTTCGAAATTCAGGTCAGTTTCACATTTGGGCTTTTCCTGCTTAATTGGCTATTTGCCAACAAATGCAATCTAGGCCAAGGCCTAACTTTTGAGGGAGAGGTCGGATCCGGAAAAAACATGGTTTTTCGGGTTCCCCAGCTTGTGGAAAAACTGAATATATGTATACATTTCGAATTTGAGGTCAGTTTCACATTTTCACTTTTCATAGTTAATTGGCTATTTGCCAACAAATGCAATCTAGGCCGAGGCCTAACTTTTGAAAGAGAGGTCGGATCCGGAAAAAACATGGTTTTTCAGGTTCCCCAACCTGCGGAGAACCTGAATATATGTATACATTTCGAAATTCAGGTCAGTTTCACATTTTCACTTTTCATGCTTAATTGGCAATTTTGCAACAAATGCAATCTAGGCCAAGGCCTAACTTTTCAGGCAGAGGTTGGAACCAGAAAAGACATGGTTTTTTGGGTTCCCCAACTTGTGGGGAACCTGAATATATGTATACATTTCGAAATTCAGGTCAGTTTCACATTTTGGCTTTTCATGCTTAATTGGCTATTTCCAACAAATGCAATCTAGGCCGAGGCCTAACTTTTGAAAGAGAGGTAGGATCTGGAAAAAACATGGTTTTTCGGGTTCCTCAGCTTGTGGGAAACCTGAATATATGTATACATTTCGAATTTGAGGTCAGTTTCACATTTTCACTTTTCATGCTTAATTGGCTATTTTCCAACAAATGCAATCTAAGCCGAGGCCTAACTTATGAGGGAGAGGTCGGATCCGGAAAAAACATGGTTTTTCAGGTTCCCCAACCTGCGGGGAACCTGAATATATGTATACGTTTCGAAATTCAGGTCAGTTTCACATTTTCACTTTTCATGTTTAATTGGCTATTTTCCAACAAATGCAATCTAGGCCGAGGCCTAACTTTTGAAAGAGAGGTCGGATCCGGAAAAAACATGGTTTTTCGGGTTCCCCAGCTTGTGGGAAACCTGAATATATGTATACATTTCGAATTTGAGGTCAGTTTCACATTTTCACTTTTCCTCCTTAATTGGCTATTTGCCAACAAATGCAATCTAGGCCGAGGCCTAACTTTTGAAAGAGAGGTCGGATCCGGAAAAAACATGGTTTTTCGGGTTCCCCAGCTTGTGGGAAACCTGAATATATGTATACATTTCGAATTTGAGGTCAGTTTCACATTTTCACTTTTCATGCTTAATTGGCTATTTTCCAACAAATGCAATCTAAGCTGAGGCCTAACTTATGAGGGAGAGGTCGGATCCGGAAAAAACATGGTTTTTCGGGTTCCCCAACCTGTGGGGAACCTGAATATATGTATACATTTCGAAATTCAGGTCAGTTTCACATTTTGGATTTTCATGCTTAATTGGCTATTTTCCAACAAATGCAATCTAGGCCGAGGCCTAACTTTTGAAAGAGAGGTCGGATCTGGAAAAAACATGGTTTTTCGGGTTCCCCAGCTTGTGGGAAACCTGAATATATGTATACATTTCGAATTTGAGGTCAGTTTCACATTTTCACTTTTCATGCTTAATTGGCTATTTTCCAACAAATGCAATCTAAGCTGAGGCCTAACTTATGAGGGAGAGGTCGGATCCGGAAAAAACATGGTTTTTCGGGTTCCCCAACCTGTGGGGAACCTGAATATATGTATACATTTCGAAATTCAGGTCAGTTTCACATTTTGGATTTTCATGCTTAATTGGCTATTTTCCAACAAATGCAATCTAGGCCGAGGCCTAACTTTTGAAAGAGAGGTCGGATCTGGAAAAAACATGGTTTTTCGGGTTCCCCAGCTTGTGGGAAACCTGAATATATGTATACATTTCGAATTTGAGGTCAGTTTCACATTTTCACTTTTCATGCTTAATTGGCTATTTTCCAACAAATGCAGTCTAAGCCGAGGCCTAACTTATGAGGGAGAGGTCGGATCCGGAAAAAACATGGTTTTTCGGGTTCCCCAACCTGCGGGGAACCTGAATATATGTATACGTTTCGAAATTCAGGTCAGTTTCACATTTTCACTTTTCATGTTTAATTGGCTATTTTCCAACAAATGCAATCTAGGCCGAGGCCTAACTTTTGAAAGAGAGGTCGGATCCGGAAAAAACATGGTTTTTCGGGTTCCCCAGCTTGTGCGCAACCTGAATATATGTATACATTTCGAATTTGAGGTCAGTTTCACATTTTCACTTTTCCTCCTTAATTGGCTATTTTCCAACAAATGCAATCTAAGCCGAGGCCTAACTTATGAGGGAGAGGTTGGATCCGGAAAAAACATGGTTTTTCGGGTTCCCCAACCTGTGGGGAACCTGAATATATGTATACATTTCGAAATTCAGGTCAGTTTCACATTTTGGATTTTCATGCTTAATTGGCTATTTGCCAACAAATGCAATCTAGGCCGAGGCCTAACTTTTGAAAGAGAGGTAGGATCTGGAAAAAACATGGTTTTTCGGGTTCCCCAGCTTGTGGGAAACCTGAATATATGTATACATTTCGAATTTGAGGTCAGTTTCACATTTTCACTTTTCATGCTTAATTGGCTATTTTCCAACAAATGCAATCTAAGCCGAGGCCTAACTTATGAGGGAGAGGTCGGATCCGGAAAAAACATGGTTTTTCAGGTTCCCCAACCTGCGGGGAACCTGAATATATGTTTACGTTTCGAAATTCAGGTCAGTTTCACATTTTCACTTTTCATGTTTAATTGGCTATTTTCCAACAAATGCAATCTAGGTCGAGGACTAACTTTTGAAAGAGAGGTCGGATCCGGAAAAAACATGGTTTTTCGGGTTCCCCAGCTTGTGGGAAACCTGAATATATGTATACATTTCGAATTTGAGGTCAGTTTCACATTTTCACTTTTCCTCCTTAATTGGTTATTTTCCAACAAATGCAATCTAAGCCGAGGCCTAACTTATGAGGGAGAGGTCGGATCCGGAAAAAACATGGTTTTTCGGGTTCCCCAACCTGTGGGGAACCTGAATATATGTATACATTTCGAAATTCAGGTCAGTTTCACATTTTGGATTTTCATGCTTAATTGGCTATTTTCCAACAAATGCAATCTAGGCCGAGGCCTAACTTTTGAAAGAGAGGTCGGATCTGGAAAAAACATGGTTTTTCGGGTTCCCCAGCTTGTGGGAAACCTGAATATATGTATACATTTCGAATTTGCGGTCAGTTTCACATTTTCACTTTTCATGCTTAATTGGCTATTTTCCAACAAATGCAATCTAAGCCGAGGCCTAACTTATGAGGGAGAGGTCGGATCCGGAAAAAACATGGTTTTTCGGGTTCCCCAACCTGTGGGGAACCTGAATATATGTATACATTTCAAAATTCAGGTCAGTTTCACATTTTGGATTTTCATGTTTAATTGGCTATTTGCCAACAAATGCAATCTAGGCCGAGGCCTAACTTTTGAAAGAGAGGTAGGATCTGGAAAAAACATGGTTTTTCGGGTTCCTCAGCTTGTGGGAAACCTGAATATATGTATACATTTCGAATTTGAGGTCAGTTTCACATTTTCACTTTTCATGCTTAATTGGCTATTTTCCAACAAATGCAGTCTAAGCCGAGGCCTAACTTATGAGGGAGAGGTCGGATCCGGAAAAAACATGGTTTTTCGGGTTCCCCAACCTGCGGGGAACCTGAATATATGTATACGTTTCGAAATTCAGGTCAGTTTCACATTTTCACTTTTCATGTTTAATTGGCTATTTTCCAACAAATGCAATCTAGGCCGAGGCCTAACTTTTGAAAGAGAGGTCGGATCCGGAAAAAACATGGTTTTTCGGGTTCCCCAGCTTGTGCGCAACCTGAATATATGTATACATTTCGAATTTGAGGTCAGTTTCACATTTTCACTTTTCCTCCTTAATTGGCTATTTTCCAACAAATGCAATCTAAGCCGAGGCCTAACTTATGAGGGAGAGGTCGGATCCGGAAAAAACATGGTTTTTCGGGTTCCCCAACCTGTGGGGAACCTGAATATATGTATACATTTCGAAATTCAGGTCAGTTTCACATTTTGGATTTTCATGCTTAATTGGCTATTTTCCAACAAATGCAATCTAGGCCGAGGCCTAACTTTTGAAAGAGAGGTCGGATCTGGAAAAAACATGGTTTTTCGGGTTCCCCAGCTTGTGGGAAACCTGAATATATGTATACATTTCGAATTTGCGGTCAGTTTCACATTTTCACTTTTCATGCTTAATTGGCTATTTTCCAACAAATGCAATCTAAGCCGAGGCCTAACTTATGAGGGAGAGGTCGGATCCGGAAAAAACATGGTTTTTCGGGTTCCCCAACCTGTGGGGAACCTGAATATATGTATACATTTCAAAATTCAGGTCAGTTTCACATTTTGGATTTTCATGCTTAATTGGCTATTTGCCAACAAATGCAATCTAGGCCGAGGCCTAACTTTTGAAAGAGAGGTAGGATCTGGAAAAAACATGGTTTTTCGGGTTCCTCAGCTTGTGGGAAACCTGAATATATGTATACATTTCGAATTTGAGGTCAGTTTCACATTTTCACTTTTCATGCTTAATTGGCTATTTTCCAACAAATGCAGTCTAAGCCGAGGCCTAACTTATGAG
Source organism: Bothrops alternatus (assembly GCA_034064705.1). NCBI lineage: Eukaryota > Metazoa > Chordata > Lepidosauria > Squamata > Viperidae > Bothrops > Bothrops alternatus. The sequence continues at coordinate 67,329 of JARGCV010001248.1, read as the reverse complement.
GGAGAGGTCGGATCCGGAAAAAACATGGTTTTTCGGGTTCCCCAACCTGCGGGGAACCTGAATATATGTATACGTTTCGAAATTCAGGTCAGTTTCACATTTTCACTTTTCATGTTTAATTGGCTATTTTCCAACAAATGCAATCTAGGCCGAGGCCTAACTTTTGAAAGAGAGGTCGGATCCGGAAAAAACATGGTTTTTCGGGTTCCCCAGCTTGTGCGCAACCTGAATATATGTATACATTTCGAATTTGAGGTCAGTTTCACATTTTCACTTTTCCTCCTTAATTGGCTATTTTCCAACAAATGCAATCTAAGCCGAGGCCTAACTTATGAGGGAGAGGTTGGATCCGGAAAAAACATGGTTTTTCGGGTTCCCCAACCTGTGGGGAACCTGAATATATGTATACATTTCGAAATTCAGGTCAGTTTCACATTTTGGATTTTCATGCTTAATTGGCTATTTGCCAACAAATGCAATCTAGGCCGAGGCCTAACTTTTGAAAGAGAGGTAGGATCTGGAAAAAACATGGTTTTTCGGGTTCCCCAGCTTGTGGGAAACCTGAATATATGTATACATTTCGAATTTGAGGTCAGTTTCACATTTTCACTTTTCATGCTTAATTGGCTATTTTCCAACAAATGCAATCTAAGCCGAGGCCTAACTTATGAGGGAGAGGTCGGATCCGGAAAAAACATGGTTTTTCAGGTTCCCCAACCTGCGGGGAACCTGAATATATGTTTACGTTTCGAAATTCAGGTCAGTTTCACATTTTCACTTTTCATGTTTAATTGGCTATTTTCCAACAAATGCAATCTAGGTCGAGGACTAACTTTTGAAAGAGAGGTCGGATCCGGAAAAAACATGGTTTTTCGGGTTCCCCAGCTTGTGGGAAACCTGAATATATGTATACATTTCGAATTTGAGGTCAGTTTCACATTTTCACTTTTCCTCCTTAATTGGTTATTTTCCAACAAATGCAATCTAAGCCGAGGCCTAACTTATGAGGGAGAGGTCGGATCCGGAAAAAACATGGTTTTTCGGGTTCCCCAACCTGTGGGGAACCTGAATATATGTATACATTTCGAAATTCAGGTCAGTTTCACATTTTGGATTTTCATGCTTAATTGGCTATTTTCCAACAAATGCAATCTAGGCCGAGGCCTAACTTTTGAAAGAGAGGTCGGATCTGGAAAAAACATGGTTTTTCGGGTTCCCCAGCTTGTGGGAAACCTGAATATATGTATACATTTCGAATTTGCGGTCAGTTTCACATTTTCACTTTTCATGCTTAATTGGCTATTTTCCAACAAATGCAATCTAAGCCGAGGCCTAACTTATGAGGGAGAGGTCGGATCCGGAAAAAACATGGTTTTTCGGGTTCCCCAACCTGTGGGGAACCTGAATATATGTATACATTTCAAAATTCAGGTCAGTTTCACATTTTGGATTTTCATGTTTAATTGGCTATTTGCCAACAAATGCAATCTAGGCCGAGGCCTAACTTTTGAAAGAGAGGTAGGATCTGGAAAAAACATGGTTTTTCGGGTTCCTCAGCTTGTGGGAAACCTGAATATATGTATACATTTCGAATTTGAGGTCAGTTTCACATTTTCACTTTTCATGCTTAATTGGCTATTTTCCAACAAATGCAGTCTAAGCCGAGGCCTAACTTATGAGGGAGAGGTCGGATCCGGAAAAAACATGGTTTTTCGGGTTCCCCAACCTGCGGGGAACCTGAATATATGTATACGTTTCGAAATTCAGGTCAGTTTCACATTTTCACTTTTCATGTTTAATTGGCTATTTTCCAACAAATGCAATCTAGGCCGAGGCCTAACTTTTGAAAGAGAGGTCGGATCCGGAAAAAACATGGTTTTTCGGGTTCCCCAGCTTGTGCGCAACCTGAATATATGTATACATTTCGAATTTGAGGTCAGTTTCACATTTTCACTTTTCCTCCTTAATTGGCTATTTTCCAACAAATGCAATCTAAGCCGAGGCCTAACTTATGAGGGAGAGGTCGGATCCGGAAAAAACATGGTTTTTCGGGTTCCCCAACCTGTGGGGAACCTGAATATATGTATACATTTCGAAATTCAGGTCAGTTTCACATTTTGGATTTTCATGCTTAATTGGCTATTTTCCAACAAATGCAATCTAGGCCGAGGCCTAACTTTTGAAAGAGAGGTCGGATCTGGAAAAAACATGGTTTTTCGGGTTCCCCAGCTTGTGGGAAACCTGAATATATGTATACATTTCGAATTTGCAGTCAGTTTCACATTTTCACTTTTCATGCTTAATTGGCTATTTTCCAACAAATGCAATCTAAGCCGAGGCCTAACTTATGAGGGAGAGGTCGGATCCGGAAAAAACATGGTTTTTCGGGTTCCCCAACCTGTGGGGAACCTGAATATATGTATACATTTCAAAATTCAGGTCAGTTTCACATTTTGGATTTTCATGCTTAATTGGCTATTTGCCAACAAATGCAATCTAGGCCGAGGCCTAACTTTTGAAAGAGAGGTAGGATCTGGAAAAAACATGGTTTTTCGGGTTCCTCAGCTTGTGGGAAACCTGAATATATGTATACATTTCGAATTTGAGGTCAGTTTCACATTTTCACTTTTCATGCTTAATTGGCTATTTTCCAACAAATGCAATCTAAGCCGAGGCCTAACTTATGAGGGAGAGGTCGGATCCGGAAAAAACATGGTTTTTCAGGTTCCCCAACCTGCGGGGAACCTGAATATATGTATACGTTTCGAAATTCAGGTCAGTTTCACATTTTCACTTTTCATGTTTAATTGGCTATTTTCCAACAAATGCAATCTAGGCCGAGGCCTAACTTTTGAAAGAGAGGTCGGATCCGGAAAAAACATGGTTTTTCGGGTTCCCCAGCTTGTGGGAAACCTGAATATATGTATACATTTCGAATTTGAGGTCAGTTTCACATTTTCACTTTTCCTCCTTAATTGGCTATTTGCCAACAAATGCAATCTAGGCCGAGGCCTAACTTTTGAAAGAGAGGTCGGATCCGGAAAAAACATGGTTTTTCGGGTTCCCCAGCTTGTGGGAAACCTGAATATATGTATACATTTCGAATTTGAGGTCAGTTTCACATTTTCACTTTTCATGCTTAATTGGCTATTTTCCAACAAATGCAATCTAAGCTGAGGCCTAACTTATGAGGGAGAGGTCGGATCCGGAAAAAACATGGTTTTTCGGGTTCCCCAACCTGTGGGGAACCTGAATATATGTATACATTTCGAAATTCAGGTCAGTTTCACATTTTGGATTTTCATGCTTAATTGGCTATTTTCCAACAAATGCAATCTAGGCCGAGGCCTAACTTTTGAAAGAGAGGTCGGATCTGGAAAAAACATGGTTTTTCGGGTTCCCCAGCTTGTGGGAAACCTGAATATATGTATACATTTCGAATTTGAGGTCAGTTTCACATTTTCACTTTTCATGCTTAATTGGCTATTTTCCAACAAATGCAATCTAAGCTGAGGCCTAACTTATGAGGGAGAGGTCGGATCCGGAAAAAACATGGTTTTTCGGGTTCCCCAACCTGTGGGGAACCTGAATATATGTATACATTTCGAAATTCAGGTCAGTTTCACATTTTGGATTTTCATGCTTAATTGGCTATTTTCCAACAAATGCAATCTAGGCCGAGGCCTAACTTTTGAAAGAGAGGTCGGATCTGGAAAAAACATGGTTTTTCGGGTTCCCCAGCTTGTGGGAAACCTGAATATATGTATACATTTCGAATTTGAGGTCAGTTTCACATTTTCACTTTTCATGCTTAATTGGCTATTTTCCAACAAATGCAGTCTAAGCCGAGGCCTAACTTATGAGGGAGAGGTCGGATCCGGAAAAAACATGGTTTTTCTGGTTCCCCAACCTGCGGGGAACCTGAATATATGTATACGTTTCGAAATTCAGGTCAGTTTCACATTTTCACTTTTCATGTTTAATTGGCTATTTTCCAACAAATGCAATTTAGGCCGAGGCCTAACTTTTGAAAGAGAGGTCGGATCCGGAAAAAACATGGTTTTTCGGGTTCCCCAGCTTGTGCGCAACCTGAATATATGTATACATTTCGAATTTGAGGTCAGTTTCACATTTTCACTTTTCCTCCTTAATTGGCTATTTTCCAACAAATGCAATCTAAGCCGAGGCCTAACTTATGAGGGAGAGGTCGGATCCGGAAAAAACATGGTTTTTCGGGTTCCCCAACCTGTGGGGAACCTGAATATATGTATACATTTCGAAATTCAGGTCAGTTTCACATTTTGGATTTTCATGCTTAATTGGCTATTTGCCAACAAATGCAATCTAGGCCGAGGCCTAACTTTTGAAAGAGAGGTAGGATCTGGAAAAAACATGGTTTTTCGGGTTCCCCAGCTTGTGGGAAACCTGAATATATGTATACATTTCGAATTTGAGGTCAGTTTCACATTTTCACTTTTCCTCCTTAATTGGTTATTTTCCAACAAATGCAATCTAAGCCGAGGCCTAACTTATGAGGGAGAGGTCGGATCCGGAAAAAACATGGTTTTTCGGGTTCCCCAACCTGTGGGGAACCTGAATATATGTATACATTTCGAAATTCAGGTCAGTTTCACATTTTGGATTTTCATGCTTAATTGGCTATTTTCCAACAAATGCAATCTAGGCCGAGGCCTAACTTTTGAAAGAGAGGTCGGATCTGGAAAAAACATGGTTTTTCGGGTTCCCCAGCTTGTGGGAAACCTGAATATATGTATACATTTAGAATTTGCGGTCAGTTTCACATTTTCACTTTTCATGCTTAATTGGCTATTTTCCAACAAATGCAATCTAAGCCGAGGCCTAACTTATGAGGGAGAGGTCGGATCTGGAAAAAACATGGTTTTTCGGGTTCCCCAACCTGTGGGGAACCTGAATATATGTATACATTTCAAAATTCAGGTCAGTTTCACATTTTGGATTTTCATGCTTAATTGGCTATTTGCCAACAAATGCAATCTAGGCCGAGGCCTAACTTTTGAAAGAGAGGTAGGATCTGGAAAAAACATGGTTTTTCGGGTTCCTCAGCTTGTGGGAAACCTGAATATATGTATACATTTCGAATTTGAGGTCAGTTTCACATTTTCACTTTTCATGCTTAATTGGCTATTTTCCAACAAATGCAATCTAAGCCGAGGCCTAACTTATGAGGGAGAGGTCGGATCCGGAAAAAACATGGTTTTTCAGGTTCCCCAACCTGCGGGGAACCTGAATATATGTATACGTTTCGAAATTCAGGTCAGTTTCACATTTTCACTTTTCATGTTTAATTGGCTATTTTCCAACAAATGCAATCTAGGCCGAGGCCTAACTTTTGAAAGAGAGGTCGGATCCGGAAAAAACATGGTTTTTCGGGTTCCCCAGCTTGTGGGAAACCTGAATATATGTATACATTTCGAATTTGAGGTCAGTTTCACATTTTCACTTTTCATGCTTAATTGGCTATTTTCCAACAAATGCAATCTAAGCTGAGGCCTAACTTATGAGGGAGAGGTCGGATCCGGAAAAAACATGGTTTTTCGGGTTCCCCAACCTGTGGGGAACCTGAATATATGTATACATTTCGAAATTCAGGTCAGTTTCACATTTTGGATTTTCATGCTTAATTGGCTATTTTCCAACAAATGCAATCTAGGCCGAGGCCTAACTTTTGAAAGAGAGGTCGGATCTGGAAAAAACATGGTTTTTCGGGTTCCCCAGCTTGTGGGAAACCTGAATATATGTATACATTTCGAATTTGAGGTCAGTTTCACATTTTCACTTTTCATGCTTAATTGGCTATTTTCCAACAAATGCAGTCTAAGCCGAGGCCTAACTTATGAGGGAGAGGTCGGATCCGGAAAAAACATGGTTTTTCGGGTTCCCCAACCTGCGGGGAACCTGAATATATGTATACGTTTCGAAATTCAGGTCAGTTTCACATTTTCACTTTTCATGTTTAATTGGCTATTTTCCAACAAATGCAATCTAGGCCGAGGCCTAACTTTTGAAAGAGAGGTCGGATCCGGAAAAAACATGGTTTTTCGGGTTCCCCAGCTTGTGGGCAACCTGAATATATGTATACATTTCGAATTTGAGGTCACTTTCACATTTTCACTTTTCCTCCTTAATTGGCTATTTTCCAACAAATGCAATCTAAGCCGAGGCCTAACTTTTGAGGGAGAGGTCGGATCCGGAAAAGACATGTTTTTTCGGGTTCCCCAACTTGTGGGGAACCTGAATATATGTATACATTTTGAATTTGAGGTCAGTTTCACATTTTCACTTTTCATGCTTAATTGGCAATTTGCCAACAAATGCAATCTAGGCCGAGGCCTAACTTTTGAGGGAGAGGTCGGATCCGGAAAAGACATGTTTTTTCGGGTTCCCCAACTTGTGGGGAACCTGAATATATGTATACATTTCGAAATTCAGGTCAGTTTCACATTTTGGGTTTTCATGCTTAATTGGCAATTTGCCAACAAATGCAATCTAGGCCGAGGCCTAACTTTTGAGGGAGAGGTCGGATCCGGAAAAGACATGTTTTTTCGGGTTCCCCAACCTGTGGGGAACCCGAATATATGTATATATTTCGAATTTGAGGTCAGTTTCACATTTTCACTTTTCATGCTTAATTGGCAATTTGCCAACAAATGCAATCTAAGCCGAGGCATAACTTTTCAGTCAGATGTTGGATCCGGAAAAAACATAGTTTTTCGGGTTCCCCAACCTGTGGGGAACCTGAATATATGTATACATTTCGAAATTCAGGTCAGTTTCACATTTTGGGTTTTCATGCTTAATTGGCTGTTTGTCAACCAATGCAATCTAGGCTGAGACCTAACTTTTGAGGGAGAGGTCGGATCCGGAAAAAACATGTTTTTTCGGGTTCCCCAACTTGTGGGGAACATGAATATATGTATACATTTCGAATTTGAGGTCAATTTCACATTTTTGCTTTTCATGCTTAATTGGCTACGCCAACAAATGCAATCTAGGCCGAGGCCTAACTTTTGAGGGAGAGGTCGGATCCGGAAAAAACATAGATTTTCGGGTTCCCCAACCTGTGGGGAACCTGAATATATGTATACATTTCGAAATTCAGGTCAGTTTCACATTTTGGGTTTTCATGCTTAATTGGCAATTTGCCAACAAATGCAATCTAGGCCGAGACCTAACTTTTGAGGGAGAGGTCGGATCCGGAAAAGACATGTTTTTTCGGGTTCCCCAACTTGTGGGGAACCTGAATATATGTATACATTTTGAATTTGAGGTCAGTTTCACATTTTCACTTTTCATGCTTAATTGGCAATTTGCCAACAAATGCAATCTAGGCCGAGGCCTAACTTTTGAGGGAGAGGTCGGATCCGGAAAAGACATGTTTTTTCGGGTTCCCCAACTTGTGGGGAACCTGAATATATGTATACATTTCGAAATTCAGGTCAGTTTCACATTTTGGGTTTTCATGCTTAATTGGCAATTTGCCAACAAATGCAATCTAGGCCGAGGCCTAACTTTTGAGGGAGAGGTCGGATCCGGAAAAGACATGTTTTTTCGGGTTCCCCAACCTGTGGGGAACCCGAATATATGTATATATTTCGAATTTGAGGTCAGTTTCACATTTTCACTTTTCATGCTTAATTGGCAATTTGCCAACAAATGCAATCTAAGCCGAGGCATAACTTTTCAGTCAGATGTTGGATCCGGAAAAAACATGGTTTTTCGGATTCCCCAACCTGTGGGGAACCCGAATATATGTATATATTTCGAATTTGAGGTCAGTTTCACATTTTCACTTTTCATGCTTAATTGGCAATTTGCCAACAAATGCAATCTAGGCCGAGGCCTAACTTTTGAGGGAGAGGTCGGATCCGGAAAAAACATAGTTTTTCGGGTTCCCCAACCTGTGGGGAACCTGAATATATGTATACATTTCGAAATTCAGGTCAGTTTCACATTTTCACTTTTCATGCTTAATTGGCAATTTGCCAACAAATGCAATCTAAGCCGAGGCATAACTTTTCAGTCAGATGTTGGATCCGGAAAAAACATAGTTTTTCGGGTTCCCCAACCTGTGGGGAACCTGAATATATGTATACATTTCGAAATTCAGGTCAGTTTCACATTTTGGGTTTTCATGCTTAATTGGCTGTTTGTCAACCAATGCAATCTAGGCTGAGACCTAACTTTTGAGGGAGAGGTCGGATCCGGAAAAAACATGTTTTTTCGGGTTCCCCAACTTGTGGGGAACATGAATATATGTATACATTTCGAATTTGAGGTCAATTTCACATTTTTGCTTTTCATGCTTAATTGGCTACGCCAACAAATGCAATCTAGGCCGAGGCCTAACTTTTGAGGGAGAGGTCGGATCCGGAAAAAACATAGATTTTCGGGTTCCCCAACCTGTGGGGAACCTGAATATATGTATACATTTCGAAATTCAGGTCAGTTTCACATTTTGGGTTTTCATGCTTAATTGGCAATTTGCCAACAAATGCAATCTAGGCCGAGACCTAACTTTTGAGGGAGAGGTCGGATCCGGAAAAGACATGTTTTTTCGGGTTCCCCAACTTGTGGGGAACCTGAATATATGTATACATTTTGAATTTGAGGTCAGTTTCACATTTTCACTTTTCATGCTTAATTGGCAATTTGCCAACAAATGCAATCTAGGCCGAGGCCTAACTTTTGAGGGAGAGGTCGGATCCGGAAAAGACATGTTTTTTCGGGTTCCCCAACTTGTGGGGAACCTGAATATATGTATACATTTCGAAATTCAGGTCAGTTTCACATTTTGGGTTTTCATGCTTAATTGGCAATTTGCCAACAAATGCAATCTAGGCCGAGGCCTAACTTTTGAGGGAGAGGTCGGATCCGGAAAAGACATGTTTTTTCGGGTTCCCCAACCTGTGGGGAACCCGAATATATGTATATATTTCGAATTTGAGGTCAGTTTCACATTTTCACTTTTCATGCTTAATTGGCAATTTGCCAACAAATGCAATCTAAGCCGAGGCATAACTTTTCAGTCAGATGTTGGATCCGGAAAAAACATGGTTTTTCGGATTCCCCAACCTGTGGGGAACCCGAATATATGTATATATTTCGAATTTGAGGTCAGTTTCACATTTTCACTTTTCATGCTTAATTGGCAATTTGCCAACAAATGCAATCTAGGCCGAGGCCTAACTTTTGAGGGAGAGGTCGGATCCGGAAAAAACATAGTTTTTCGGGTTCCCCAACCTGTGGGGAACCTGAATATATGTATACATTTCGAAATTCAGGTCAGTTTCACATTTTCACTTTTCATGCTTAATTGGCAATTTGCCAACAAATGCAATCTAAGCCGAGGCATAACTTTTCAGTCAGATGTTGGATCCGGAAAAAACATAGTTTTTCGGGTTCCCCAACCTGTGGGGAACCTGAATATATGTATACATTTCGAAATTCAGGTCAGTTTCACATTTTGGGTTTTCATGCTTAATTGGCTGTTTGTCAACCAATGCAATCTAGGCTGAGACCTAACTTTTGAGGGAGAGGTCGGATCCGGAAAAAACATGTTTTTTCGGGTTCCCCAACTTGTGGGGAACATGAATATATGTATACATTTCGAATTTGAGGTCAATTTCACATTTTTGCTTTTCATGCTTAATTGGCTACGCCAACAAATGCAATCTAGGCCGAGGCCTAACTTTTGAGGGAGAGGTCGGATCCGGAAAAAACATAGATTTTCGGGTTCCCCAACCTGTGGGGAACCTGAATATATGTATACATTTCGAAATTCAGGTCAGTTTCACATTTTGGGTTTTCATGCTTAATTGGCAATTTGCCAACAAATGCAATCTAGGCCGAGACCTAACTTTTGAGGGAGAGGTCGGATCCGGAAAAGACATGTTTTTTCGGGTTCCCCAACTTGTGGGGAACCTGAATATATGTATACATTTTGAATTTGAGGTCAGTTTCACATTTTCACTTTTCATGCTTAATTGGCAATTTGCCAACAAATGCAATCTAGGCCGAGGCCTAACTTTTGAGGGAGAGGTCGGATCCGGAAAAGACATGTTTTTTCGGGTTCCCCAACTTGTGGGGAACCTGAATATATGTATACATTTCGAAATTCAGGTCAGTTTCACATTTTGGGTTTTCATGCTTAATTGGCAATTTGCCAACAAATGCAATCTAGGCCGAGGCCTAACTTTTGAGGGAGAGGTCGGATCCGGAAAAGACATGTTTTTTCGGGTTCCCCAACCTGTGGGGAACCCGAATATATGTATATATTTCGAATTTGAGGTCAGTTTCACATTTTCACTTTTCATGCTTAATTGGCAATTTGCCAACAAATGCAATCTAAGCCGAGCCATAACTTTTCAGTCAGATGTTGGATCCGGAAAAAACATGGTTTTTCGGATTCCCCAACCTGTGGGGAACCCGAATATATGTATATATTTCGAATTTGAGGTCAGTTTCACATTTTCACTTTTCATGCTTAATTGGCAATTTGCCAACAAATGCAATCTAGGCCGAGGCCTAACTTTTGAGGGAGAGGTCGGATCCGGAAAAAACATAGATTTTCGGGTTCCCCAACCTGTGGGGAACCTGAATATATGTATACATTTCGAAATTCAGGTCAGTTTCACATTTTGGGTTTTCATGCTTAATTGGCAATTTGCCAACAAATGCAATCTAGGCCGAGACCTAACTTTTGAGGAAGAGGTCGGATCCGGAAAAGACATGTTTTTTCGGGTTCCCCAACCTGTGGGGAACCTGAATATATGTATACATTTCGAAATTCAGGTCAGTTTCACATTTTCACTTTTCATGCTTAATTGGCAATTTGCCAACAAATGCAATCTAAGCCGAGGCACAACTTTTCAGTCAGATGTTGGATCCGGAAAAAACATGGTTTGTCGGGTTTCCCAACCTTTGGGGAACCTGAATATATGTATACATTTCGAAATTCAGGTCAGTTTCACATTTTGGGTTTTCATGCTTAATTGCCTGTTTGTCAACCAATGCAATCTAGGCTGAGACCTAACTTTTGAGGGAGAGGTCGGATCCGGAAAAAACATGTTTTTTCGGGTTCCCCAACTTGTGGGGAACATGAATATATGTATACATTTCGAATTTGAGGTCAATTTCACATTTTTGCTTTTCATGCTTAATTGGCAATTTGCCAACAAATGCAATCTAAGCCGAGGCACAACTTTTCAGTCAGATGTTGGATCCGGAAAAAACATGGTTTGTCGGGTTTCCCAACCTTTGGGGAACCTGAATATATGTATACATTTCGAAATTCAGGTCAGTTTCACATTTTGGGTTTTCATGCTTAATTGGCTGTTTGTCAACCAATGCAATCTAGGCTGAGACCTAACTTTTGAGGGAGAGGTCGGATCCGGAAAAAACATGTTTTTCGGGTTCCCCAACTTGTGGGGAACATGAATATATGTATACATTTCGAATTTGAGGTCAATTTCACATTTTTGCTTTTCATGCTTAATTGGCAATTTGCCAACAAATGCAATCTAGGCCGAGGCCTAACTTTTGAGGGAGAGGTCGGATCCGGAAAAAACATAGTTTTTCGGGTTCCCCAACCTGTGGGGAACCTGAATATATGTATACATTTCGAAATTCAGGTCAGTTTCACATTTTCACTTTTCATGCTTAATTGGCAATTTGCCAACAAATGCAATCTAAGCCGAGGCACAACTTTTCAGTCAGATGTTGGATCCGGAAAAAACATGGTTTGTCGGGTTTCCCAACCTTTGGGGAACCTGAATATATGTATACATTTCGAAATTCAGGTCAGTTTCACATTTTGGGTTTTCATGCTTAATTGGCTGTTTGTCAACCAATGCAATCTAGGCTGAGACCTAACTTTTGAGGGAGAGGTCGGATCCGGAAAAAACATGTTTTTTCGGGTTCCCCAACTTGTGGGGAACATGAATATATGTATACATTTCGAATTTGAGGTCAATTTCACATTTTTGCTTTTCATGCTTAATTGGCTACGCCAACAAATGCAATCTAGGCCGAGGCCTAACTTTTGAGGGAGAGGTCGGATCCGGAAAAAACATAGATTTTCGGGTTCCCCAACCTGTGGGGAACCTGAATATATGTATACATTTCGAAATTCAGGTCAGTTTCACATTTTGGGTTTTCATGCTTAATTGGCAATTTGCCAACAAATGCAATCTAGGCCGAGACCTAACTTTTGAGGGAGAGGTCGGATCCGGAAAAGACATGTTTTTTCGGGTTCCCCAACTTGTGGGGAACATGAATATATGTATACATTTCGAATTTGAGGTCAGTTTCACATTTTCACTTTTTATGCTTAATTGGCAATTTGCCAACAAATGCAATCTAAGCCGAGGCATAACTTTTCAGTCAGATGTTGGATCCGGAAAAAACATGGTTTTTCGGATTCCCCAACCTGTGGGGAACCCGAATATATGTATATATTTCGAATTTGAGGTCAGTTTCACATTTTCACTTTTCATGCTTAATTGGCAATTTGCCAACAAATGCAATCTAGGCCGAGGCCTAACTTTTGAGGGAGAGGTCGGATCCGGAAAAAACATAGTTTTTCGGGTTCCCCAACCTGTGGGGAACCTGAATATATGTATACATTTCGAAATTCAGGTCAGTTTCACATTTTCACTTTTCATGCTTAATTGGCAATTTGCCAACAAATGCAATCTAGGCCGAGGCCTAACTTTTGAGGGAGAGGTCGGATCCGGAAAAAACATAGTTTTTCGGGTTCCCCAACCTGTGGGGAACCTGAATATATGTATACATTTCGAAATTCAGGTCAGTTTCACATTTTCACTTTTCATGCTTAATTGGCAATTTGCCAACAAATGCAATCTAAGCCGAGGCACAACTTTTCAGTCAGATGTTGGATCCGGAAAAAACATGGTTTGTCGGGTTTCCCAACCTTTGGGGAACCTGAATATATGTATACATTTCGAAACTCAGGTCAGTTTCACATTTTGGGTTTTCATGCTTAATTGGCTGTTTGTCAACCAATGCAATCTAGGCTGAGACCTAACTTTTGAGGGAGAGGTCGGATCAGGAAAAAACATGTTTTTTCGGGTTCCCCAACTTGTGGGGAACATGAATATATGTATACATTTCGAATTTGAGGTCAATTTCACATTTTTGCTTTTCATGCTTAATTGGCAATTTGCCAACAAATGCAATCTAGGCCGAGGCCTAACTTTTGAGGGAGAGGTCGGATCCGGAAAAAACATAGTTTTTCGGGTTCCCCAACCTGTGGGGAACCTGAATATATGTATACATTTCGAAATTCAGGTCAGTTTCACATTTTCACTTTTCATGCTTAATTGGCAATTTGCCAACAAATGCAATCTAAGCCGAGGCATAACTTTTCAGTCAGATGTTGGATCCGAAAAAACATAGTTTTTCGGGTTCCCCAACCTGTGGGGAACCTGAATATATGTATACATTTCGAAATTCAGGTCAGTTTCACATTTTCACTTTTCATGCTTAATTGGCAATTTGCCAACAAATGCAATCTAAGCCGAGGCACAACTTTTCAGTCAGATGTTGGATCCGGAAAAAACATGGTTTGTCGGGTTTCCCAACCTTTGGGGAACCTGAATATATGTATACATTTCGAAATTCAGGTCAGTTTCACATTTTGGGTTTTCATGCTTAATTGGCTGTTTGTCAACCAATGCAATCTAGGCTGAGACCTAACTTTTGAGGGAGAGGTCGGATCCGGAAAAAACATGTTTTTTCGGGTTCCCCAACTTGTGGGGAACATGAATATATGTATACATTTCGAATTTGAGGTCAATTTCACATTTTTGCTTTTCATGCTTAATTGGTTACGCCAACAAATGCAATCTAGGCCGAGGCCTAACTTTTGAGGGAGAGGTCGGATCCGGAAAAAACATAGATTTTCAGGTTCCCCAACCTGTGGGGAACCTAAATATATGTATACATTTCGAAATTCAGGTCAGTTTCACATTTTGGGTTTTCATGCTTAATTGGCAATTTGCCAACAAATGCAATCTAGGCCGAGACCTAACTTTTGAGGGAGAGGTCGGATCCGGAAAAGACATGTTTTTTCGGGTTCCCCAACTTGTGGGGAACATGAATATATGTATACATTTCGAATTTGAGGTCAGTTTCACATTTTCACTTTTTATGCTTAATTGGCAATTTGCCAACAAATGCAATCTAAGCCGAGGCATAACTTTTCAGTCAGATGTTGGATCCGGAAAAAACATGGTTTTTCGGATTCCCCAACCTGTGGGGAACCCGAATATATGTATATATTTCGAATTTGAGGTCAGTTTCACATTTTCACTTTTCTTGCTTAATTGGCAATTTGCCAACAAATACAATCTAGGCCGAGGCCTAACTTTTGAGGGAGAGGTCGGATCCGGAAAAAACATAGTTTTTCGGGTTCCCCAACCTGTGGGGAACCTGAATATATGTATACATTTCGAAATTCAGGTCAGTTTCACATTTTCACTTTTCATGCTTAATTGGCAATTTGCCAACAAATGCAATCTAAGCCGAGGCATAACTTTTCAGTCAGATGTTGGATCCGGAAAAAACATAGTTTTTCGGGTTCCCCAACCTGTGGGGAACCTGAATATATGTATACATTTCGAAATTCAGGTCAGTTTCACATTTTGGGTTTTCATGCTTAATTGGCTGTTTGTCAACCAATGCAATCTAGGCTGAGACCTAACTTTTGAGGGAGAGGTCGGATCCGGAAAAAACATGTTTTTTCGGGTTCCCCAACTTGTGGGGAACATGAATATATGTATACATTTCGAATTTGAGGTCAATTTCACATTTTTGCTTTTCATGCTTAATTGGCTACGCCAACAAATGCAATCTAGGCCGAGGCCTAACTTTTGAGGGAGAGGTCGGATCCGGAAAAAACATAGATTTTCGGGTTCCCCAACCTGTGGGGAACCTGAATATATGTATACATTTTGAATTTGAGGTCAGTTTCACATTTTCACTTTTCATGCTTAATTGGCAATTTGCCAACAAATGCAATCTAGGCCGAGGCCTAACTTTTGAGGGAGAGGTCGGATCCGGAAAAGACATGTTTTTTCGGGTTCCCCAACTTGTGGGGAACCTGAATATATGTATACATTTCGAAATTCAGGTCAGTTTCACATTTTGGGTTTTCATGCTTAATTGGCTGTTTGTCAACCAATGCAATCTAAGCCGAGGCCTAACTTTTGAGGGAGAGGTCGGATCCGGAAAAAACATAGTTTTTCGGGTTCCCCAACCTGTGGGGAACTTGAATATATGTATACATTTCGAAATTCAGGTCAGTTTCACATTTTCACTTTTCATGCTTAATTGGCAATTTGCCAGCAAATGCAATATAGGCCGAGGCCTAACTTTTGAGGGAGAGGTTGGATCCGGAAAAAACATGGTTTTTCGGGTTTCCCAACCTTTGGGGAACCTGAATATATGTATACATTTCGAAATTCAGGTCAGTTTCACATTTTGGGTTTTCATGCTTAATTGGCTGTTTGTCAACCAATGCAATCTAGGCTGAGACCTAACTTTTGAGGGAGAGGTCGGATCCGGAAAAAACATGTTTTTTCGGGTTCCCCAACTTGTGGGGAACATGAATATATGTATACATTTCGAATTTGAGGTCAATTTCACATTTTTGCTTTTCATGCTTAATTGGCAATTTGCCAACAAATGCAATCTAAGCCGAGGCACAACTTTTCAGTCAGATGTTGGATCCGGAAAAAACATGGTTTGTCGGGTTTCCCAACCTTTGGGGAACCTGAATATATGTATACATTTCGAAATTCAGGTCAGTTTCACATTTTGGGTTTTCATGCTTAATTGGCTGTTTGTCAACCAATGCAATCTAGGCTGAGACCTAACTTTTGAGGGAGAGGTCGGATCCGGAAAAAACATGTTTTTCGGGTTCCCCAACTTGTGGGGAACATGAATATATGTATACATTTCGAATTTGAGGTCAATTTCACATTTTTGCTTTTCATGCTTAATTGGCAATTTGCCAACAAATGCAATCTAGGCCGAGGCCTAACTTTTGAGGGAGAGGTCGGATCCGGAAAAAACATAGTTTTTCGGGTTCCCCAACCTGTGGGGAACCTGAATATATGTATACATTTCGAAATTCAGGTCAGTTTCACATTTTCACTTTTCATGCTTAATTGGCAATTTGCCAACAAATGCAATCTAAGCCGAGGCACAACTTTTCAGTCAGATGTTGGATCCGGAAAAAACATGGTTTGTCGGGTTTCCCAACCTTTGGGGAACCTGAATATATGTATACATTTCGAAATTCAGGTCAGTTTCACATTTTGGGTTTTCATGCTTAATTGGCTGTTTGTCAACCAATGCAATCTAGGCTGAGACCTAACTTTTGAGGGAGAGGTCGGATCCGGAAAAAACATGTTTTTTCGGGTTCCCCAACTTGTGGGGAACATGAATATATGTATACATTTCGAATTTGAGGTCAATTTCACATTTTTGCTTTTCATGCTTAATTGGCTACGCCAACAAATGCAATCTAGGCCGAGGCCTAACTTTTGAGGGCGAGGTCGGATCCGGAAAAAACATAGATTTTCGGGTTCCCCAACCTGTGGGGAACCTGAATATATGTATACATTTCGAAATTCAGGTCAGTTTCACATTTTGGGTTTTCATGCTTAATTGGCAATTTGCCAACAAATGCAATCTAGGCCGAGACCTAACTTTTGAGGGAGAGGTCGGATCCGGAAAAGACATGTTTTTTCGGGTTCCCCAACTTGTGGGGAACATGAATATATGTATACATTTCGAATTTGAGGTCAGTTTCACATTTTCACTTTTTATGCTTAATTGGCAATTTGCCAACAAATGCAATCTAAGCCGAGGCATAACTTTTCAGTCAGATGTTGGATCCGGAAAAAACATGGTTTTTCGGATTCCCCAACCTGTGGGGAACCCGAATATATGTATATATTTCGAATTTGAGGTCAGTTTCACATTTTCACTTTTCATGCTTAATTGGCAATTTGCCAACAAATGCAATCTAGGCCGAGGCCTAACTTTTGAGGGAGAGGTCGGATCCGGAAAAGACATGTTTTTTCGGGTTCCCCAACCTGTGGGGAACCTGAATATATGTATACATTTCGAAATTCAGGTCAGTTTCACATTTTGGGTTTTCCTGCTTAATTGGCAATTTGCCAACAAATGCAATCTAGGCCGAGACCTAACTTTTGAGGGAGAGGTCGGATCCGGAAAAGACATGTTTTTTCGGGTTCCCCAACTTGTGGGGAACCTGAATATATGTATACATTTTGAATTTGAGGTCAGTTTCACATTTTCACTTTTCATGCTTAATTGGCAATTTGCCAACAAATGCAATCTAGGCCGAGGCCTAACTTTTGAGGGAGAGGTCGGATCCGGAAAAAACATAGTTTTTCGGGTTCCCCAACCTGTGGGGAACCTGAATATATGTATACATTTCGAAATTCAGGTCAGTTTCACATTTTCACTTTTCATGCTTAATTGGCAATTTGCCAACAAATGCAATCTAAGCCGAGGCACAACTTTTCAGTCAGATGTTGGATCCGGAAAAAACATGGTTTGTCGGGTTTCCCAACCTTTGGGGAACCTGAATATATGTATACATTTCGAAACTCAGGTCAGTTTCACATTTTGGGTTTTCATGCTTAATTGGCTGTTTGTCAACCAATGCAATCTAGGCTGAGACCTAACTTTTGAGGGAGAGGTCGGATCAGGAAAAAACATGTTTTTTCGGGTTCCCCAACTTGTGGGGAACATGAATATATGTATACATTTCGAATTTGAGGTCAATTTCACATTTTTGCTTTTCATGCTTAATTGGCAATTTGCCAACAAATGCAATCTAGGCCGAGGCCTAACTTTTGAGGGAGAGGTCGGATCCGGAAAAAACATAGTTTTTCGGGTTCCCCAACCTGTGGGGAACCTGAATATATGTATACATTTCGAAATTCAGGTCAGTTTCACATTTTCACTTTTCATGCTTAATTGGCAATTTGCCAACAAATGCAATCTAAGCCGAGGCATAACTTTTCAGTCAGATGTTGGATCCGAAAAAACATAGTTTTTCGGGTTCCCCAACCTGTGGGGAACCTGAATATATGTATACATTTCGAAATTCAGGTCAGTTTCACATTTTCACTTTTCATGCTTAATTGGCAATTTGCCAACAAATGCAATCTAAGCCGAGGCACAACTTTTCAGTCAGATGTTGGATCCGGAAAAAACATGGTTTGTCGGGTTTCCCAACCTTTGGGGAACCTGAATATATGTATACATTTCGAAATTCAGGTCAGTTTCACATTTTGGGTTTTCATGCTTAATTGGCTGTTTGTCAACCAATGCAATCTAGGCTGAGACCTAACTTTTGAGGGAGAGGTCGGATCCGGAAAAAACATGTTTTTTCGGGTTCCCCAACTTGTGGGGAACATGAATATATGTATACATTTCGAATTTGAGGTCAATTTCACATTTTTGCTTTTCATGCTTAATTGGCTACGCCAACAAATGCAATCTAGGCCGAGGCCTAACTTTTGAGGGAGAGGTCGGATCCGGAAAAAACATAGATTTTCAGGTTCCCCAACCTGTGGGGAACCTGAATATATGTATACATTTCGAATTTGAGGTCAGTTTCACATTTTCACTTTTTATGCTTAATTGGCAATTTGCCAACAAATGCAATCTAAGCCGAGGCATAACTTTTCAGTCAGATGTTGGATCCGGAAAAAACATGGTTTTTCGGATTCCCCAACCTGTGGGGAACCCGAATATATGTATATATTTCGAATTTGAGGTCAGTTTCACATTTTCACTTTTCATGCTTAATTGGCAATTTGCCAACAAATGCAATCTAGGCCGAGGCCTAACTTTTGAGGGAGAGGTCGGATCCGGAAAAAACATAGTTTTTCGGGTTCCCCAACCTGTGGGGAACCTGAATATATGTATACATTTCGAAATTCAGGTCAGTTTCACATTTTCACTTTTCATGCTTAATTGGCAATTTGCCAACAAATGCAATCTAAGCCGAGGCATAACTTTTCAGTCAGATGTTGGATCCGGAAAAAACATAGTTTTTCGGGTTCCCCAACCTGTGGGGAACCTGAATATATGTATACATTTCGAAATTCAGGTCAGTTTCACATTTTGGGTTTTCATGCTTAATTGGCTGTTTGTCAACCAATGCAATCTAGGCTGAGACCTAACTTTTGAGGGAGAGGTCGGATCCGGAAAAAACATGTTTTTTCGGGTTCCCCAACTTGTGGGGAACATGAATATATGTATACATTTCGAATTTGAGGTCAATTTCACATTTTTGCTTTTCATGCTTAATTGGCTACGCCAACAAATGCAATCTAGGCCGAGGCCTAACTTTTGAGGGAGAGGTCGGATCCGGAAAAAACATAGATTTTCGGGTTCCCCAACCTGTGGGGAACCTGAATATATGTATACATTTTGAATTTGAGGTCAGTTTCACATTTTCACTTTTCATGCTTAATTGGCAATTTGCCAACAAATGCAATCTAGGCCGAGGCCTAACTTTTGAGGGAGAGGTCGGATCCGGAAAAGACATGTTTTTTCGGGTTCCCCAACTTGTGGGGAACCTGAATATATGTATACATTTCGAAATTCAGGTCAGTTTCACATTTTGGGTTTTCATGCTTAATTGGCTGTTTGTCAACCAATGCAATCTAAGCCGAGGCCTAACTTTTGAGGGAGAGGTCGGATCCGGAAAAAACATAGTTTTTCGGGTTCCCCAACCTGTGGGGAACTTGAATATATGTATACATTTCGAAATTCAGGTCAGTTTCACATTTTCACTTTTCATGCTTAATTGGCAATTTGCCAACAAATGCAATATAGGCCGAGGCCTAACTTTTGAGGGAGAGGTTGGATCCGGAAAAAACATGGTTTTTCGGGTTTCCCAACCTTTGGGGAACCTGAATATATGTATACATTTCGAAATTCAGGTCAGTTTCACATTTTGGGTTTTCATGCTTAATTGGCAATTTGCCAACAAATGCAATCTAGGCCGAGGCCTAACTTTTGAGGGAGAGGTCGGATCCGGAAAAGACATGTTTTTTCGGGTTCCCCAACTTGTGGGGAACCTGAATATATGTATACATTTCGAATTTGAGGTCAGTTTCACATTTTCACTTTTTATGCTTAATTGGCAATTTGCCAACAAATGCAATCTAAGCCGAGGCATAACTTTTCAGTCAGATGTTGGATCCGGAAAAAACATGGTTTTTCGGATTCCCCAACCTGTGGGGAACCCGAATATATGTATATATTTCGAATTTGAGGTCAGTTTCACATTTTCACTTTTCATGCTTAATTGGCAATTTGCCAACAAATGCAATCTAGGCCGAGGCCTAACTTTTGAGGGAGAGGTCGGATCCGGAAAAAACATAGTTTTTCGGGTTCCCCAACCTGTGGGGAACCTGAATATATGTATACATTTCGAAATTCAGGTCAGTTTCACATTTTCACTTTTCATGCTTAATTGGCAATTTGCCAACAAATGCAATCTAAGCCGAGGCATAACTTTTCAGTCAGATGTTGGATGCGGAAAAAACATAGTTTTTCGGGTTCCCCAACCTGTGGGGAACCTGAATATATGTATACATTTCGAAATTCAGGTCAGTTTCACATTTTGGGTTTTCATGCTTAATTGGCAATTTGCCAACAAATGCAATCTAGGCCGAGGCCTAACTTTTGAGGGAGAGGTCGGATCCGGAAAAGACATGTTTTTTCGGGTTCCCCAACTTGTGGGGAACCTGAATATATGTATACATTTCGAATTTGAGGTCAGTTTCACATTTTCACTTTTTATGCTTAATTGGCAATTTGCCAACAAATGCAATCTAAGCCGAGGCATAACTTTTCAGTCAGATGTTGGATCCGGAAAAAACATGGTTTTTCGGATTCCCCAACCTGTGGGGAACCCGAATATATGTATATATTTCGAATTTGAGGTCAGTTTCACATTTTCACTTTTCATGCTTAATTGGCAATTTGCCAACAAATGCAATCTAGGCCGAGGCCTAACTTTTGAGGGAGAGGTCGGATCCGGAAAAAACATAGTTTTTCGGGTTCCCCAACCTGTGGGGAACCTGAATATATGTATACATTTCGAAATTCAGGTCAGTTTCACATTTTCACTTTTCATGCTTAATTGGCAATTTGCCAACAAATGCAATCTAAGCCGAGGCATAACTTTTCAGTCAGATGTTGGATCCGGAAAAAACATAGTTTTTCGGGTTCCCCAACCTGTGGGGAACCTGAATATATGTATACATTTCGAAATTCAGGTCAGTTTCACATTTTGGGTTTTCATGTTTAATTGGCTGTTTGTCAACCAATGCAATCTAGGCTGAGACCTAACTTTTGAGGGAGAGGTCGGATCCGGAAAAAACATGTTTTTTCGGGTTCCCCAACTTGTGGGGAACATGAATATATGTATACATTTCAAATTTGAGGTCAATTTCACATTTTTGCTTTTCATGCTTAATTGGCTACGCCAACAAATGCAATCTAGGCCGAGGCCTAACTTTTGAGGGAGAGGTCGGATCCGGAAAAAACATAGATTTTCGGGTTCCCCAACCTGTGGGGAACCTGAATATATGTATACATTTTGAATTTGAGGTCAGTTTCACATTTTCACTTTTCATGCTTAATTGGCAATTTGCCAACAAATGCAATCTAGGCCGAGGCCTAACTTTTGAGGGAGAGGTCGGATCCGGAAAAGACATGTTTTTTCGGGTTCCCCAACTTGTGGGGAACCTGAATATATGTATACATTTCGAAATTCAGGTCAGTTTCACATTTTGGGTTTTCATGCTTAATTGGCTGTTTGTCAACCAATGCAATCTAAGCCGAGGCCTAACTTTTGAGGGAGAGGTCGGATCCGGAAAAAACATAGTTTTTCGGGTTCCCCAACCTGTGGGGAACTTGAATATATGTATACATTTCGAAATTCAGGTCAGTTTCACATTTTCACTTTTCATGCTTAATTGGCAATTTGCCAACAAATGCAATATAGGCCGAGGCCTAACTTTTGAGGGAGAGGTTGGATCCGGAAAAAACATGGTTTTTCGGGTTTCCCAACCTTTGGGGAACCTGAATATATGTATACATTTCGAAATTCAGGTCAGTTTCACATTTTGGGTTTTCATGCTTAATTGGCTGTTTGTCAACCAATGCAATCTAAGCCGAGGCCTAACTTTTGAGGGAGAGGTCGGATCCGGAAAAAACATAGTTTTTCGGGTTCCCCAACCTGTGGGGAACTTGAATATATGTATACATTTCGAAATTCAGGTCAGTTTCACATTTTCACTTTTCATGCTTAATTGGCAATTTGCCAACAAATGCAATATAGGCCGAGGCCTAACTTTTGAGGGAGAGGTTGGATCCGGAAAAAACATGGTTTTTCGGGTTTCCCAACCTTTGGGGAACCTGAATATATGTATACATTTCGAAATTCAGGTCAGTTTCACATTTTGGGTTTTCATGCTTAATTGGCAATTTGCCAACAAATGCAATCTAGGCCGAGGCCTAACTTTTGAGGGAGAGGTCGGATCCGGAAAAGACATGTTTTTTCGGGTTCCCCAACTTGTGGGGAACCTGAATATATGTATACATTTCGAATTTGAGGTCAGTTTCACATTTTCACTTTTTATGCTTAATTGGCAATTTGCCAACAAATGCAATCTAAGCCGAGGCATAACTTTTCAGTCAGATGTTGGATCCGGAAAAAACATGGTTTTTCGGATTCCCCAACCTGTGGGGAACCCGAATATATGTATATATTTCGAATTTGAGGTCAGTTTCACATTTTCACTTTTCATGCTTAATTGGCAATTTGCCAACAAATGCAATCTAGGCCGAGGCCTAACTTTTGAGGGAGAGGTCGGATCCGGAAAAAACATAGTTTTTCGGGTTCCCCAACCTGTGGGGAACCTGAATATATGTATACATTTCGAAATTCAGGTCAGTTTCACATTTTCACTTTTCATGCTTAATTGGCAATTTGCCAACAAATGCAATCTAAGCCGAGGCATAACTTTTCAGTCAGATGTTGGATCCGGAAAAAACATAGTTTTTCGGGTTCCCCAACCTGTGGGGAACCTGAATATATGTATACATTTCGAAATTCAGGTCAGTTTCACATTTTGGGTTTTCATGCTTAATTGGCTGTTTGTCAACCAATGCAATCTAGGCTGAGACCTAACTTTTGAGGGAGAGGTCGGATCCGGAAAAAACATGTTTTTTCGGGTTCCCCAACTTGTGGGGAACATGAATATATGTATACATTTCGAATTTGAGGTCAATTTCACATTTTTGCTTTTCATGCTTAATTGGCTACGCCAACAAATGCAATCTAGGCCGAGGCCTAACTTTTGAGGGAGAGGTCGGATCCGGAAAAAACATAGATTTTCGGGTTCCCCAACCTGTGGGGAACCTGAATATATGTATACATTTTGAATTTGAGGTCAGTTTCACATTTTCACTTTTCATGCTTAATTGGCAATTTGCCAACAAATGCAATCTAGGCCGAGGCCTAACTTTTGAGGGAGAGGTCGGATCCGGAAAAGACATGTTTTTTCGGGTTCCCCAACTTGTGGGGAACCTGAATATATGTATACATTTCGAAATTCAGGTCAGTTTCACATTTTGGGTTTTCATGCTTAATTGGCTGTTTGTCAACCAATGCAATCTAAGCCGAGGCCTAACTTTTGAGGGAGAGGTCGGATCCGGAAAAAACATAGTTTTTCGGGTTCCCCAACCTGTGGGGAACTTGAATATATGTATACATTTCGAAATTCAGGTCAGTTTCACATTTTCACTTTTCATGCTTAATTGGCAATTTGCCAACAAATGCAATATAGGCCGAGGCCTAACTTTTGAGGGAGAGGTTGGATCCGGAAAAAACATGGTTTTTCGGGTTTCCCAACCTTTGGGGAACCTGAATATATGTATACATTTCGAAATTCAGGTCAGTTTCACATTTTGGGTTTTCATGCTTAATTGGCAATTTGCCAACAAATGCAATCTAGGCCGAGGCCTAACTTTTGAGGGAGAGGTCGGATCCGGAAAAGACATGTTTTTTCGGGTTCCCCAACTTGTGGGGAACCTGAATATATGTATACATTTCGAATTTGAGGTCAGTTTCACATTTTCACTTTTTATGCTTAATTGGCAATTTGCCAACAAATGCAATCTAAGCCGAGGCATAACTTTTCAGTCAGATGTTGGATCCGGAAAAAACATGGTTTTTCGGATTCCCCAACCTGTGGGGAACCCGAATATATGTATATATTTCGAATTTGAGGTCAGTTTCACATTTTCACTTTTCATGCTTAATTGGCAATTTGCCAACAAATGCAATCTAGGCCGAGGCCTAACTTTTGAGGGAGAGGTCGGATCCGGAAAAAACATAGTTTTTCGGGTTCCCCAACCTGTGGGGAACCTGAATATATGTATACATTTCGAAATTCAGGTCAGTTTCACATTTTCACTTTTCATGCTTAATTGGCAATTTGCCAACAAATGCAATCTAAGCCGAGGCATAACTTTTCAGTCAGATGTTGGATGCGGAAAAAACATAGTTTTTCGGGTTCCCCAACCTGTGGGGAACCTGAATATATGTATACATTTCGAAATTCAGGTCAGTTTCACATTTTGGGTTTTCATGCTTAATTGGCAATTTGCCAACAAATGCAATCTAGGCCGAGGCCTAACTTTTGAGGGAGAGGTCGGATCCGGAAAAGACATGTTTTTTCGGGTTCCCCAACTTGTGGGGAACCTGAATATATGTATACATTTCGAATTTGAGGTCAGTTTCACATTTTCACTTTTTATGCTTAATTGGCAATTTGCCAACAAATGCAATCTAAGCCGAGGCATAACTTTTCAGTCAGATGTTGGATCCGGAAAAAACATGGTTTTTCGGATTCCCCAACCTGTGGGGAACCCGAATATATGTATATATTTCGAATTTGAGGTCAGTTTCACATTTTCACTTTTCATGCTTAATTGGCAATTTGCCAACAAATGCAATCTAGGCCGAGGCCTAACTTTTGAGGGAGAGGTCGGATCCGGAAAAAACATAGTTTTTCGGGTTCCCCAACCTGTGGGGAACCTGAATATATGTATACATTTCGAAATTCAGGTCAGTTTCACATTTTCACTTTTCATGCTTAATTGGCAATTTGCCAACAAATGCAATCTAAGCCGAGGCATAACTTTTCAGTCAGATGTTGGATCCGGAAAAAACATAGTTTTTCGGGTTCCCCAACCTGTGGGGAACCTGAATATATGTATACATTTCGAAATTCAGGTCAGTTTCACATTTTGGGTTTTCATGTTTAATTGGCTGTTTGTCAACCAATGCAATCTAGGCTGAGACCTAACTTTTGAGGGAGAGGTCGGATCCGGAAAAAACATGTTTTTTCGGGTTCCCCAACTTGTGGGGAACATGAATATATGTATACATTTCAAATTTGAGGTCAATTTCACATTTTTGCTTTTCATGCTTAATTGGCTACGCCAACAAATGCAATCTAGGCCGAGGCCTAACTTTTGAGGGAGAGGTCGGATCCGGAAAAAACATAGATTTTCGGGTTCCCCAACCTGTGGGGAACCTGAATATATGTATACATTTTGAATTTGAGGTCAGTTTCACATTTTCACTTTTCATGCTTAATTGGCAATTTGCCAACAAATGCAATCTAGGCCGAGGCCTAACTTTTGAGGGAGAGGTCGGATCCGGAAAAGACATGTTTTTTCGGGTTCCCCAACTTGTGGGGAACCTGAATATATGTATACATTTCGAAATTCAGGTCAGTTTCACATTTTGGGTTTTCATGCTTAATTGGCTGTTTGTCAACCAATGCAATCTAAGCCGAGGCCTAACTTTTGAGGGAGAGGTCGGATCCGGAAAAAACATAGTTTTTCGGGTTCCCCAACCTGTGGGGAACTTGAATATATGTATACATTTCGAAATTCAGGTCAGTTTCACATTTTCACTTTTCATGCTTAATTGGCAATTTGCCAACAAATGCAATATAGGCCGAGGCCTAACTTTTGAGGGAGAGGTTGGATCCGGAAAAAACATGGTTTTTCGGGTTTCCCAACCTTTGGGGAACCTGAATATATGTATACATTTCGAAATTCAGGTCAGTTTCACATTTTGGGTTTTCATGCTTAATTGGCTGTTTGTCAACCAATGCAATCTAAGCCGAGGCCTAACTTTTGAGGGAGAGGTCGGATCCGGAAAAAACATAGTTTTTCGGGTTCCCCAACCTGTGGGGAACTTGAATATATGTATACATTTCGAAATTCAGGTCAGTTTCACATTTTCACTTTTCATGCTTAATTGGCAATTTGCCAACAAATGCAATATAGGCCGAGGCCTAACTTTTGAGGGAGAGGTTGGATCCGGAAAAAACATGGTTTTTCGGGTTTCCCAACCTTTGGGGAACCTGAATATATGTATACATTTCGAAATTCAGGTCAGTTTCACATTTTGGGTTTTCATGCTTAATTGGCAATTTGCCAACAAATGCAATCTAGGCCGAGGCCTAACTTTTGAGGGAGAGGTCGGATCCGGAAAAGACATGTTTTTTCGGGTTCCCCAACTTGTGGGGAACCTGAATATATGTATACATTTCGAATTTGAGGTCAGTTTCACATTTTCACTTTTTATGCTTAATTGGCAATTTGCCAACAAATGCAATCTAAGCCGAGGCATAACTTTTCAGTCAGATGTTGGATCCGGAAAAAACATGGTTTTTCGGATTCCCCAACCTGTGGGGAACCCGAATATATGTATATATTTCGAATTTGAGGTCAGTTTCACATTTTCACTTTTCATGCTTAATTGGCAATTTGCCAACAAATGCAATCTAGGCCGAGGCCTAACTTTTGAGGGAGAGGTCGGATCCGGAAAAAACATAGTTTTTCGGGTTCCCCAACCTGTGGGGAACCTGAATATATGTATACATTTCGAAATTCAGGTCAGTTTCACATTTTCACTTTTCATGCTTAATTGGCAATTTGCCAACAAATGCAATCTAAGCCGAGGCATAACTTTTCAGTCAGATGTTGGATCCGGAAAAAACATAGTTTTTCGGGTTCCCCAACCTGTGGGGAACCTGAATATATGTATACATTTCGAAATTCAGGTCAGTTTCACATTTTGGGTTTTCATGCTTAATTGGCTGTTTGTCAACCAATGCAATCTAGGCTGAGACCTAACTTTTGAGGGAGAGGTCGGATCCGGAAAAAACATGTTTTTTCGGGTTCCCCAACTTGTGGGGAACATGAATATATGTATACATTTCGAATTTGAGGTCAATTTCACATTTTTGCTTTTCATGCTTAATTGGCTACGCCAACAAATGCAATCTAGGCCGAGGCCTAACTTTTGAGGGAGAGGTCGGATCCGGAAAAAACATAGATTTTCGGGTTCCCCAACCTGTGGGGAACCTGAATATATGTATACATTTCGAAATTCAGGTCAGTTTCACATTTTGGGTTTTCATGCTTAATTGGCAATTTGCCAACAAATGCAATCTAGGCCGAGACCTAACTTTTGAGGGAGAGGTCGGATCCGGAAAAGACATGTTTTTTCGGGTTCCCCAACTTGTGGGGAACCTGAATATATGTATACATTTTGAATTTGAGGTCAGTTTCACATTTTCACTTTTCATGCTTAATTGGCAATTTGCCAACAAATGCAATCTAGGCCGAGGCCTAACTTTTGAGGGAGAGGTCGGATCCGGAAAAGACATAGTTTTTCGGGTTCCCCAACCTGTGGGGAACTTGAATATATGTATACATTTCGAAATTCAGGTCAGTTTCACATTTTCACTTTTCATGCTTAATTGGCAATTTGCCAACAAATGCAATATAGGCCGAGGCCTAACTTTTGAGGGAGAGGTTGGATCCGGAAAAAACATGGTTTTTCGGGTTTCCCAACCTTTGGGGAACCTGAATATATGTATACATTTCGAAATTCAGGTCAGTTTCACATTTTGGGTTTTCATGCTTAATTGGCAATTTGCCAACAAATGCAATCTAGGCCGAGACCTAACTTTTGAGGGAGAGGTCGGATCCGGAAAAGACATGTTTTTTCGGGTTCCCCAACTTGTGGGGAACCTGAATATATGTATACATTTTGAATTTGAGGTCAGTTTCACATTTTCACTTTTCATGCTTAATTGGCAATTTGCCAACAAATGCAATCTAGGCCGAGGCCTAACTTTTGAGGGAGAGGTCGGATCCGGAAAAGACATGTTTTTTCGGGTTCCCCAACTTGTGGGGAACTTGAATATATGTATACATTTCGAAATTCAGGTCAGTTTCACATTTTGGGTTTTCATGCTTAATTGGCAATTTGCCAACAAATGCAATCTAGGCCGAGGCCTAACTTTTGAGGGAGAGGTCGGATCCGGAAAAGACATGTTTTTTCGGGTTCCCCAACCTGTGGGGAACCCGAATATATGTATATATTTCGAATTTGAGGTCAGTTTCACATTTTCACTTTTCATGCTTAATTGGCAATTTGCCAACAAATGCAATCTAAGCCGAGGCATAACTTTTCAGTCAGATGTTGGATCCGGAAAAAACATAGTTTTTCGGGTTCCCCAACCTGTGGGGAACCTGAATATATGTATACATTTCGAAATTCAGGTCAGTTTCACATTTTGGGTTTTCATGCTTAATTGGCTGTTTGTCAACCAATGCAATCTAGGCTGAGACCTAACTTTTGAGGGAGAGGTCGGATCCGGAAAAAACATGTTTTTTCGGGTTCCCCAACTTGTGGGGAACATGAATATATGTATACATTTCGAATTTGAGGTCAATTTCACATTTTTGCTTTTCATGCTTAATTGGCTACGCCAACAAATGCAATCTAGGCCGAGGCCTAACTTTTGAGGGAGAGGTCGGATCCGGAAAAAACATAGATTTTCGGGTTCCCCAACCTGTGGGGAACCTGAATATATGTATACATTTCGAAATTCAGGTCAGTTTCACATTTTGGGTTTTCATGCTTAATTGGCAATTTGCCAACAAATGCAATCTAGGCCGAGACCTAACTTTTGAGGGAGAGGTCGGATCCGGAAAAGACATGTTTTTTCGGGTTCCCCAACTTGTGGGGAACCTGAATATATGTATACATTTTGAATTTGAGGTCAGTTTCACATTTTCACTTTTCATGCTTAATTGGCAATTTGCCAACAAATGCAATCTAGGCCGAGGCCTAACTTTTGAGGGAGAGGTCGGATCCGGAAAAGACATGTTTTTTCGGGTTCCCCAACTTGTGGGGAACCTGAATATATGTATACATTTCGAAATTCAGGTCAGTTTCACATTTTGGGTTTTCATGCTTAATTGGCAATTTGCCAACAAATGCAATCTAGGCCGAGGCCTAACTTTTGAGGGAGAGGTCGGATCCGGAAAAGACATGTTTTTTCGGGTTCCCCAACCTATGGGGAACCCGAATATATGTATATATTTCGAATTTGAGGTCAGTTTCACATTTTCACTTTTCATGCTTAATTGGCAATTTGCCAACAAATGCAATCTAAGCCGAGGCATAACTTTTCAGTCAGATGTTGGATCCGGAAAAAAAAAGGTTTTTCGGATTCCCCAACCTGTGGGGAACCCGAATATATGTATATATTTCGAATTTGAGGTCAGTTTCACATTTTCACTTTTCATGCTTAATTGGCAATTTGCCAACAAATGCAATCTAGGCCGAGGCCTAACTTTTGAGGGAGAGGTCGGATCCGGAAAAAACATAGTTTTTCGGGTTCCCCAACCTGTGGGGAACCTGAATATATGTATACATTTCGAAATTCAGGTCAGTTTCACATTTTCACTTTTCATGCTTAATTGGCAATTTGCCAACAAATGCAATCTAAGCCGAGGCATAACTTTTCAGTCAGATGTTGGATCCGGAAAAAACATAGTTTTTCGGGTTCCCCAACCTGTGGGGAACCTGAATATATGTATACATTTCGAAATTCAGGTCAGTTTCACATTTTGGGTTTTCATGCTTAATTGGCTGTTTGTCAACCAATGCAATCTAGGCTGAGACCTAACTTTTGAGGGAGAGGTCGGATCCGGAAAAAACATGTTTTTTCGGGTTCCCCAACTTGTGGGGAACATGAATATATGTATACATTTCGAATTTGAGGTCAATTTCACATTTTTGCTTTTCATGCTTAATTGGCTACGCCAACAAATGCAATCTAGGCCGAGGCCTAACTTTTGAGGGAGAGGTCGGATCCGGAAAAAACATAGATTTTCGGGTTCCCCAACCTGTGGGGAACCTGAATATATGTATACATTTCGAAATTCAGGTCAGTTTCACATTTTGGGTTTTCATGCTTAATTGGCAATTTGCCAACAAATGCAATCTAGGCCGAGACCTAACTTTTGAGGGAGAGGTCGGATCCGGAAAAGACATGTTTTTTCGGGTTCCCCAACTTGTGGGGAACCTGAATATATGTATACATTTTGAATTTGAGGTCAGTTTCACATTTTCACTTTTCATGCTTAATTGGCAATTTGCCAACAAATGCAATCTAGGCCGAGGCCTAACTTTTGAGGGAGAGGTCGGATCCGGAAAAGACATAGTTTTTCGGGTTCCCCAACCTGTGGGGAACTTGAATATATGTATACATTTCGAAATTCAGGTCAGTTTCACATTTTCACTTTTCATGCTTAATTGGCAATTTGCCAACAAATGCAATATAGGCCGAGGCCTAACTTTTGAGGGAGAGGTTGGATCCGGAAAAAACATGGTTTTTCGGGTTTCCCAACCTTTGGGGAACCTGAATATATGTATACATTTCGAAATTCAGGTCAGTTTCACATTTTGGGTTTTCATGCTTAATTGGCAATTTGCCAACAAATGCAATCTAGGCCGAGACCTAACTTTTGAGGGAGAGGTCGGATCCGGAAAAGACATGTTTTTTCGGGTTCCCCAACTTGTGGGGAACCTGAATATATGTATACATTTTGAATTTGAGGTCAGTTTCACATTTTCACTTTTCATGCTTAATTGGCAATTTGCCAACAAATGCAATCTAGGCCGAGGCCTAACTTTTGAGGGAGAGGTCGGATCCGGAAAAGACATGTTTTTTCGGGTTCCCCAACTTGTGGGGAACTTGAATATATGTATACATTTCGAAATTCAGGTCAGTTTCACATTTTGGGTTTTCATGCTTAATTGGCAATTTGCCAACAAATGCAATCTAGGCCGAGGCCTAACTTTTGAGGGAGAGGTCGGATCCGGAAAAGACATGTTTTTTCGGGTTCCCCAACCTGTGGGGAACCCGAATATATGTATATATTTCGAATTTGAGGTCAGTTTCACATTTTCACTTTTCATGCTTAATTGGCAATTTGCCAACAAATGCAATCTAAGCCGAGGCATAACTTTTCAGTCAGATGTTGGATCCGGAAAAAACATAGTTTTTCGGGTTCCCCAACCTGTGGGGAACCTGAATATATGTATACATTTCGAAATTCAGGTCAGTTTCACATTTTGGGTTTTCATGCTTAATTGGCTGTTTGTCAACCAATGCAATCTAGGCTGAGACCTAACTTTTGAGGGAGAGGTCGGATCCGGAAAAAACATGTTTTTTCGGGTTCCCCAACTTGTGGGGAACATGAATATATGTATACATTTCGAATTTGAGGTCAATTTCACATTTTTGCTTTTCATGCTTAATTGGCTACGCCAACAAATGCAATCTAGGCCGAGGCCTAACTTTTGAGGGAGAGGTCGGATCCGGAAAAAACATAGATTTTCGGGTTCCCCAACCTGTGGGGAACCTGAATATATGTATACATTTCGAAATTCAGGTCAGTTTCACATTTTGGGTTTTCATGCTTAATTGGCAATTTGCCAACAAATGCAATCTAGGCCGAGACCTAACTTTTGAGGGAGAGGTCGGATCCGGAAAAGACATGTTTTTTCGGGTTCCCCAACTTGTGGGGAACCTGAATATATGTATACATTTTGAATTTGAGGTCAGTTTCACATTTTCACTTTTCATGCTTAATTGGCAATTTGCCAACAAATGCAATCTAGGCCGAGGCCTAACTTTTGAGGGAGAGGTCGGATCCGGAAAAGACATGTTTTTTCGGGTTCCCCAACTTGTGGGGAACCTGAATATATGTATACATTTCGAAATTCAGGTCAGTTTCACATTTTGGGTTTTCATGCTTAATTGGCAATTTGCCAACAAATGCAATCTAGGCCGAGGCCTAACTTTTGAGGGAGAGGTCGGATCCGGAAAAGACATGTTTTTTCGGGTTCCCCAACCTATGGGGAACCCGAATATATGTATATATTTCGAATTTGAGGTCAGTTTCACATTTTCACTTTTCATGCTTAATTGGCAATTTGCCAACAAATGCAATCTAAGCCGAGGCATAACTTTTCAGTCAGATGTTGGATCCGGAAAAAAAAAGGTTTTTCGGATTCCCCAACCTGTGGGGAACCCGAATATATGTATATATTTCGAATTTGAGGTCAGTTTCACATTTTCACTTTTCATGCTTAATTGGCAATTTGCCAACAAATGCAATCTAGGCCGAGGCCTAACTTTTGAGGGAGAGGTCGGATCCGGAAAAAACATAGTTTTTCGGGTTCCCCAACCTGTGGGGAACCTGAATATATGTATACATTTCGAAATTCAGGTCAGTTTCACATTTTCACTTTTCATGCTTAATTGGCAATTTGCCAACAAATGCAATCTAAGCCGAGGCATAACTTTTCAGTCAGATGTTGGATCCGGAAAAAACATAGTTTTTCGGGTTCCCCAACCTGTGGGGAACCTGAATATATGTATACATTTCGAAATTCAGGTCAGTTTCACATTTTGGGTTTTCATGCTTAATTGGCTGTTTGTCAACCAATGCAATCTAGGCTGAGACCTAACTTTTGAGGGAGAGGTCGGATCCGGAAAAAACATGTTTTTTCGGGTTCCCCAACTTGTGGGGAACATGAATATATGTATACATTTCGAATTTGAGGTCAATTTCACATTTTTGCTTTTCATGCTTAATTGGCTACGCCAACAAATGCAATCTAGGCCGAGGCCTAACTTTTGAGGGAGAGGTCGGATCCGGAAAAAACATAGATTTTCGGGTTCCCCAACCTGTGGGGAACCTGAATATATGTATACATTTCGAAATTCAGGTCAGTTTCACATTTTGGGTTTTCATGCTTAATTGGCAATTTGCCAACAAATGCAATCTAGGCCGAGACCTAACTTTTGAGGGAGAGGTCGGATCCGGAAAAGACATGTTTTTTCGCGTTCCCCAACTTGTGGGGAACCTGAATATATGTATACATTTTGAATTTGAGGTCAGTTTCACATTTTCACTTTTCATGCTTAATTGGCAATTTGCCAACAAATGCAATCTAGGCCGAGGCCTAACTTTTGAGGGAGAGGTCGGATCCGGAAAAGACATGTTTTTTCGGGTTCCCCAACTTGTGGGGAACCTGAATATATGTATACATTTCGAAATTCAGGTCAGTTTCACATTTTGGGTTTTCATGCTTAATTGGCAATTTGCCAACAAATGCAATCTAGGCCGAGGCCTAACTTTTGAGGGAGAGGTCGGATCCGGAAAAGACATGTTTTTTCGGGTTCCCCAACCTATGGGGAACCCGAATATATGTATATATTTCGAATTTGAGGTCAGTTTCACATTTTCACTTTTCATGCTTAATTGGCAATTTGCCAACAAATGCAATCTAAGCCGAGGCATAACTTTTCAGTCAGATGTTGGATCCGGAAAAAACATGGTTTTTCGGATTCCCCAACCTGTGGGGAACCCGAATATATGTATATATTTCGAATTTGAGGTCAGTTTCACATTTTCACTTTTCATGCTTAATTGGCAATTTGCCAACAAATGCAATCTAGGCCGAGGCCTAACTTTTGAGGGAGAGGTCGGATCCGGAAAAAACATAGTTTTTCGGGTTCCCCAACCTGTGGGGAACCTGAATATATGTATACATTTCGAAATTCAGGTCAGTTTCACATTTTCACTTTTCATGCTTAATTGGCAATTTGCCAACAAATGCAATCTAAGCCGAGGCATAACTTTTCAGTCAGATGTTGGATCCGGAAAAAACATAGTTTTTCGGGTTCCCCAACCTGTGGGGAACCTGAATATATGTATACATTTCGAAATTCAGGTCAGTTTCACATTTTGGGTTTTCATGCTTAATTGGCTGTTTGTCAACCAATGCAATCTAGGCTGAGACCTAACTTTTGAGGGAGAGGTCGGATCCGGAAAAAACATGTTTTTTCGGGTTCCCCAACTTGTGGGGAACATGAATATATGTATACATTTCGAATTTGAGGTCAATTTCACATTTTTGCTTTTCATGCTTAATTGGCTACGCCAACAAATGCAATCTAGGCCGAGGCCTAACTTTTGAGGGAGAGGTCGGATCCGGAAAAAACATAGATTTTCGGGTTCCCCAACCTGTGGGGAACCTGAATATATGTATACATTTCGAAATTCAGGTCAGTTTCACATTTTGGGTTTTCATGCTTAATTGGCAATTTGCCAACAAATGCAATCTAGGCCGAGACCTAACTTTTGAGGGAGAGGTCGGATCCGGAAAAGACATGTTTTTTCGGGTTCCCCAACTTGTGGGGAACCTGAATATATGTATACATTTTGAATTTGAGGTCAGTTTCACATTTTCACTTTTCATGCTTAATTGGCAATTTGCCAACAAATGCAATCTAGGCCGAGGCCTAACTTTTGAGGGAGAGGTCGGATCCGGAAAAGACATGTTTTTTCGGGTTCCCCAACTTGTGGGGAACCTGAATATATGTATACATTTCGAAATTCAGGTCAGTTTCACATTTTGGGTTTTCATGCTTAATTGGCAATTTGCCAACAAATGCAATCTAGGCCGAGACCTAACTTTTGAGGGAGAGGTCGGATCCGGAAAAGACATGTTTTTTCGGGTTCCCCAACTTGTGGGGAACCTGAATATATGTATACATTTTGAATTTGAGGTCAGTTTCACATTTTCACTTTTCATGCTTAATTGGCAATTTGCCAACAAATGCAATCTAGGCCGAGGCCTAACTTTTGAGGGAGAGGTCGGATCCGGAAAAGACATGTTTTTTCGGGTTCCCCAACTTGTGGGGAACCTGAATATATGTATACATTTTGAAATTCAGGTCAGTTTCACATTTTGGGTTTTCATGCTTAATTGGCAATTTGCCAACAAATGCAATCTAGGCCGAGGCCTAACTTTTGAGGGAGAGGTCGGATCCGGAAAAGACATGTTTTTTCGGGTTCCCCAACCTATGGGGAACCCGAATATATGTATATATTTCGAATTTGAGGTCAGTTTCACATTTTCACTTTTCATGCTTAATTGGCAATTTGCCAACAAATGCAATCTAAGCCGAGGCATAACTTTTCAGTCAGATGTTGGATCCGGAAAAAACATGGTTTTTCGGATTCCCCAACCTGTGGGGAACCCGAATATATGTATATATTTCGAATTTGAGGTCAGTTTCACATTTTCACTTTTCATGCTTAATTGGCAATTTGCCAACAAATGCAATCTAGGCCGAGGCCTAACTTTTGAGGGAGAGGTCGGATCCGGAAAAAACATAGTTTTTCGGGTTCCCCAACCTGTGGGGAACCTGAATATATGTATACATTTTGAAATTCAGGTCAGTTTCACATTTTGGGTTTTCATGCTTAATTGGCTGTTTGTCAACCAATGCAATCTAGGCTGAGACCTAACTTTTGAGGGAGAGGTCGGATCCGGAAAAAACATGTTTTTTCGGGTTCCCCAACTTGTGGGGAACATGAATATATGTATACATTTCGAATTTGAGGTCAATTTCACATTTTTGCTTTTCATGCTTAATTGGCTACGCCAACAAATGCAATCTAGGCCGAGGCCTAACTTTTGAGGGAGAGGTCGGATCCGGAAAAAACATAGATTTTCGGGTTCCCCAACCTGTGGGGAACCTGAATATATGTATACATTTCGAAATTCAGGTCAGTTTCACATTTTGGGTTTTCATGCTTAATTGGCAATTTGCCAACAAATGCAATCTAGGCCGAGACCTAACTTTTGAGGGAGAGGTCGGATCCGGAAAAGACATGTTTTTTCGGGTTCCCCAACTTGTGGGGAACCTGAATATATGTATACATTTTGAATTTGAGGTCAGTTTCACATTTTCACTTTTCATGCTTAATTGGCAATTTGCCAACAAATGCAATCTAGGCCGAGGCCTAACTTTTGAGGGAGAGGTCGGATCCGGAAAAGACATGTTTTTTCGGGTTCCCCAACTTGTGGGGAACCTGAATATATGTATACATTTCGAAATTCAGGTCAGTTTCACATTTTGGGTTTTCATGCTTAATTGGCAATTTGCCAACAAATGCAATCTAGGCCGAGACCTAACTTTTGAGGGAGAGGTCGGATCCGGAAAAGACATGTTTTTTCGGGTTCCCCAACTTGTGGGGAACCTGAATATATGTATACATTTTGAATTTGAGGTCAGTTTCACATTTTCACTTTTCATGCTTAATTGGCAATTTGCCAACAAATGCAATCTAGGCCGAGGCCTAACTTTTGAGGGAGAGGTCGGATCCGGAAAAGACATGTTTTTTCGGGTTCCCCAACTTGTGGGGAACCTGAATATATGTATACATTTTGAAATTCAGGTCAGTTTCACATTTTGGGTTTTCATGCTTAATTGGCAATTTGCCAACAAATGCAATCTAGGCCGAGGCCTAACTTTTGAGGGAGAGGTCGGATCCGGAAAAGACATGTTTTTTCGGGTTCCCCAACCTATGGGGAACCCGAATATATGTATATATTTCGAATTTGAGGTCAGTTTCACATTTTCACTTTTCATGCTTAATTGGCAATTTGCCAACAAATGCAATCTAAGCCGAGGCATAACTTTTCAGTCAGATGTTGGATCCGGAAAAAACATGGTTTTTCGGATTCCCCAACCTGTGGGGAACCCGAATATATGTATATATTTCGAATTTGAGGTCAGTTTCACATTTTCACTTTTCATGCTTAATTGGCAATTTGCCAACAAATGCAATCTAGGCCGAGGCCTAACTTTTGAGGGAGAGGTCGGATCCGGAAAAAACATAGTTTTTCGGGTTCCCCAACCTGTGGGGAACCTGAATATATGTATACATTTTGAAATTCAGGTCAGTTTCACATTTTGGGTTTTCATGCTTAATTGGCTGTTTGTCAACCAATGCAATCTAGGCTGAGACCTAACTTTTGAGGGAGAGGTCGGATCCGGAAAAAACATGTTTTTTCGGGTTCCCCAACTTGTGGGGAACATGAATATATGTATACATTTCGAATTTGAGGTCAATTTCACATTTTTGCTTTTCATGCTTAATTGGCTACGCCAACAAATGCAATCTAGGCCGAGGCCTAACTTTTGAGGGAGAGGTCGGATCCGGAAAAAACATAGATTTTCGGGTTCCCCAACCTGTGGGGAACCTGAATATATGTATACATTTCGAAATTCAGGTCAGTTTCACATTTTGGGTTTTCATGCTTAATTGGCAATTTGCCAACAAATGCAATCTAGGCCGAGACCTAACTTTTGAGGGAGAGGTCGGATCCGGAAAAGACATGTTTTTTCGGGTTCCCCAACTTGTGGGGAACCTGAATATATGTATACATTTTGAATTTGAGGTCAGTTTCACATTTTCACTTTTCATGCTTAATTGGCAATTTGCCAACAAATGCAATCTAGGCCGAGGCCTAACTTTTGAGGGAGAGGTCGGATCCGGAAAAGACATGTTTTTTCGGGTTCCCCAACTTGTGGGGAACCTGAATATATGTATACATTTCGAAATTCAGGTCAGTTTCACATTTTGGGTTTTCATGCTTAATTGGCAATTTGCCAACAAATGCAATCTAGGCCGAGGCCTAACTTTTGAGGGAGAGGTCGGATCCGGAAAAGACATGTTTTTTCGGGTTCCCCAACCTGTGGGGAACCCGAATATATGTATATATTTCGAATTTGAGGTCAGTTTCACATTTTCACTTTTCATGCTTAATTGGCAATTTGCCAACAAATGCAATCTAAGCCGAGGCATAACTTTTCAGTCAGATGTTGGATCCGGAAAAAACATGGCTTTTCGGATTCCCCAACCTGTGGGGAACCCGAATATATGTATATATTTCGAATTTGAGGTCAGTTTCACATTTTCACTTTTCATGCTTAATTGGCAATTTGCCAACAAATGCAATCTAGGCCGAGGCCTAACTTTTGAGGGAGAGGTCGGATCCGGAAAAAACATAGATTTTCGGGTTCCCCAACCTGTGGGGAACCTGAATATATGTATACATTTCGAAATTCAGGTCAGTTTCACATTTTGGGTTTTCATGCTTAATTGGCAATTTGCCAACAAATGCAATCTAGGCCGAGACCTAACTTTTGAGGAAGAGGTCGGATCCGGAAAAGACATGTTTTTTCGGGTTCCCCAACCTGTGGGGAACCTGAATATATGTATACATTTCGAAATTCAGGTCAGTTTCACATTTTCACTTTTCATGCTTAATTGGCAATTTGCCAACAAATGCAATCTAAGCCGAGGCACAACTTTTCAGTCAGATGTTGGATCCGGAAAAAACATGGTTTGTCGGGTTTCCCAACCTTTGGGGAACCTGAATATATGTATACATTTCGAAATTCAGGTCAGTTTCACATTTTGGGTTTTCATGCTTAATTGGCTGTTTGTCAACCAATGCAATCTAGGCTGAGACCTAACTTTTGAGGGAGAGGTCGGATCCGGAAAAAACATGTTTTTTCGGGTTCCCCAACTTGTGGGGAACATGAATATATGTATACATTTCGAATTTGAGGTCAATTTCACATTTTTGCTTTTCATGCTTAATTGGCTACGCCAACAAATGCAATCTAGGCCGAGGCCTAACTTTTGAGGGAGAGGTCGGATCCGGAAAAAACATAGATTTTCGGGTTCCCCAACCTGTGGGGAACCTGAATATATGTATACATTTCGAAATTCAGGTCAGTTTCACATTTTGGGTTTTCATGCTTAATTGGCAATTTGCCAACAAATGCAATCTAGGCCGAGACCTAACTTTTGAGGGAGAGGTCGGATCCGGAAAAGACATGTTTTTTCGCGTTCCCCAACTTGTGGGGAACCTGAATATATGTATACATTTTGAATTTGAGGTCAGTTTCACATTTTCACTTTTCATGCTTAATTGGCAATTTGCCAACAAATGCAATCTAGGCCGAGGCCTAACTTTTGAGGGAGAGGTCGGATCCGGAAAAGACATGTTTTTTCGGGTTCCCCAACTTGTGGGGAACCTGAATATATGTATACATTTCGAAATTCAGGTCAGTTTCACATTTTGGGTTTTCATGCTTAATTGGCAATTTGCCAACAAATGCAATCTAGGCCGAGACCTAACTTTTGAGGGAGAGGTCGGATCCGGAAAAGACATGTTTTTTCGGGTTCCCCAACTTGTGGGGAACCTGAATATATGTATACATTTTGAATTTGAGGTCAGTTTCACATTTTCACTTTTCATGCTTAATTGGCAATTTGCCAACAAATGCAATCTAGGCCGAGGCCTAACTTTTGAGGGAGAGGTCGGATCCGGAAAAGACATGTTTTTTCGGGTTCCCCAACTTGTGGGGAACCTGAATATATGTATACATTTTGAAATTCAGGTCAGTTTCACATTTTGGGTTTTCATGCTTAATTGGCAATTTGCCAACAAATGCAATCTAGGCCGAGGCCTAACTTTTGAGGGAGAGGTCGGATCCGGAAAAGACATGTTTTTTCGGGTTCCCCAACCTATGGGGAACCCGAATATATGTATATATTTCGAATTTGAGGTCAGTTTCACATTTTCACTTTTCATGCTTAATTGGCAATTTGCCAACAAATGCAATCTAAGCCGAGGCATAACTTTTCAGTCAGATGTTGGATCCGGAAAAAACATGGTTTTTCGGATTCCCCAACCTGTGGGGAACCCGAATATATGTATATATTTCGAATTTGAGGTCAGTTTCACATTTTCGCTTTTCATGCTTAATTGGCAATTTGCCAACAAATGCAATCTAGGCCGAGGCCTAACTTTTGAGGGAGAGGTCGGATCCGGAAAAAACATAGTTTTTCGGGTTCCCCAACCTGTGGGGAACCTGAATATATGTATACATTTTGAAATTCAGGTCAGTTTCACATTTTGGGTTTTCATGCTTAATTGGCTGTTTGTCAACCAATGCAATCTAGGCTGAGACCTAACTTTTGAGGGAGAGGTCGGATCCGGAAAAAACATGTTTTTTCGGGTTCCCCAACTTGTGGGGAACATGAATATATGTATACATTTCGAATTTGAGGTCAATTTCACATTTTTGCTTTTCATGCTTAATTGGCTACGCCAACAAATGCAATCTAGGCCGAGGCCTAACTTTTGAGGGAGAGGTCGGATCCGGAAAAAACATAGATTTTCGGGTTCCCCAACCTGTGGGGAACCTGAATATATGTATACATTTCGAAATTCAGGTCAGTTTCACATTTTGGGTTTTCATGCTTAATTGGCAATTTGCCAACAAATGCAATCTAGGCCGAGACCTAACTTTTGAGGGAGAGGTCGGATCCGGAAAAGACATGTTTTTTCGGGTTCCCCAACTTGTGGGGAACCTGAATATATGTATACATTTTGAATTTGAGGTCAGTTTCACATTTTCACTTTTCATGCTTAATTGGCAATTTGCCAACAAATGCAATCTAGGCCGAGGCCTAACTTTTGAGGGAGAGGTCGGATCCGGAAAAGACATGTTTTTTCGGGTTCCCCAACTTGTGGGGAACCTGAATATATGTATACATTTCGAAATTCAGGTCAGTTTCACATTTTGGGTTTTCATGCTTAATTGGCAATTTGCCAACAAATGCAATCTAGGCCGAGGCCTAACTTTTGAGGGAGAGGTCGGATCCGGAAAAGACATGTTTTTTCGGGTTCCCCAACCTGTGGGGAACCCGAATATATGTATATATTTCGAATTTGAGGTCAGTTTCACATTTTCACTTTTCATGCTTAATTGGCAATTTGCCAACAAATGCAATCTAAGCCGAGGCATAACTTTTCAGTCAGATGTTGGATCCGGAAAAAACATGGTTTTTCGGATTCCCCAACCTGTGGGGAACCCGAATATATGTATATATTTCGAATTTGAGGTCAGTTTCACATTTTCACTTTTCATGCTTAATTGGCAATTTGCCAACAAATGCAATCTAGGCCGAGACCTAACTTTTGAGGAAGAGGTCGGATCCGGAAAAGACATGTTTTTTCGGGTTCCCCAACCTGTGGGGAACCTGAATATATGTATACATTTCGAAATTCAGGTCAGTTTCACATTTTCACTTTTCATGCTTAATTGGCAATTTGCCAACAAATGCAATCTAAGCCGAGGCACAACTTTTCAGTCAGATGTTGGATCCGGAAAAAACATGGTTTGTCGGGTTTCCCAACCTTTGGGGAACCTGAATATATGTATACATTTCGAAATTCAGGTCAGTTTCACATTTTGGGTTTTCATGCTTAATTGGCTGTTTGTCAACCAATGCAATCTAGGCTGAGACCTAACTTTTGAGGGAGAGGTCGGATCCGGAAAAAACATGTTTTTTCGGGTTCCCCAACTTGTGGGGAACATGAATATATGTATACATTTCGAATTTGAGGTCAATTTCACATTTTTGCTTTTCATGCTTAATTGGCAATTTGCCAACAAATGCAATCTAAGCCGAGGCACAACTTTTCAGTCAGATGTTGGATCCGGAAAAAACATGGTTTGTCGGGTTTCCCAACCTTTGGGGAACCTGAATATATGTATACATTTCGAAATTCAGGTCAGTTTCACATTTTGGGTTTTCATGCTTAATTGGCTGTTTGTCAACCAATGCAATCTAGGCTGAGACCTAACTTTTGAGGGAGAGGTCCGATCCGGAAAAAACATGTTTTTCGGGTTCCCCAACTTGTGGGGAACATGAATATATGTATACATTTCGAATTTGAGGTCAATTTCACATTTTTGCTTTTCATGCTTAATTGGCAATTTGCCAACAAATGCAATCTAGGCCGAGGCCTAACTTTTGAGGGAGAGGTCGGATCCGGAAAAGACATGTTTTTTCGGGTTCCCCAACCTGTGGGGAACCTGAATATATGTATACATTTCGAAATTCAGGTCAGTTTCAC
Source organism: Bothrops alternatus (assembly GCA_034064705.1). Lineage (NCBI taxonomy): Eukaryota > Metazoa > Chordata > Lepidosauria > Squamata > Viperidae > Bothrops > Bothrops alternatus. Next base: position 24,944 of record JARGCV010001248.1, on the reverse strand, counting down.
ATTTTCACTTTTCATGCTTAATTGGCAATTTGCCAACAAATGCAATCTAAGCTGAGGCACAACTTTTCAGTCAGATGTTGGATCCGGAAAAAAAAAGGTTTTTCGGATTCCCCAACCTGTGGGGAACCCGAATATATGTATATATTTCGAATTTGAGGTCAGTTTCACATTTTCACTTTTCATGCTTAATTGGCAATTTGCCAACAAATGCAATCTAGGCCGAGGCCTAACTTTTGAGGGAGAGGTCGGATCCGGAAAAGACATGTTTTTTCGGGTTCCCCAACCTGTGGGGAACCCGAATATATGTATATATTTCGAATTTGAGGTCAGTTTCACATTTTCACTTTTCATGCTTAATTGGCAATTTGCCAACAAATGCAATCTAAGCCGAGGCATAACTTTTCAGTCAGATGTTGGATCCGGAAAAAACATAGTTTTTCGGGTTCCCCAACCTGTGGGGAACCTGAATATATGTATACATTTCGAAATTCAGGTCAGTTTCACATTTTGGGTTTTCATGCTTAATTGGCTGTTTGTCAACCAATGCAATCTAGGCTGAGACCTAACTTTTGAGGGAGAGGTCGGATCCGGAAAAAACATGTTTTTTCGGGTTCCCCAACTTGTGGGGAACATGAATATATGTATACATTTCGAATTTGAGGTCAATTTCACATTTTTGCTTTTCATGCTTAATTGGCTACGCCAACAAATGCAATCTAGGCCGAGGCCTAACTTTTGAGGGAGAGGTCGGATCCGGAAAAAACATAGATTTTCGGGTTCCCCAACCTGTGGGGAACCTGAATATATGTATACATTTCGAAATTCAGGTCAGTTTCACATTTTGGGTTTTCATGCTTAATTGGCAATTTGCCAACAAATGCAATCTAGGCCGAGACCTAACTTTTGAGGGAGAGGTCGGATCCGGAAAAGACATGTTTTTTCGGGTTCCCCAACTTGTGGGGAACCTGAATATATGTATACATTTTGAATTTGAGGTCAGTTTCACATTTTCACTTTTCATGCTTAATTGGCAATTTGCCAACAAATGCAATCTAGGCCGAGGCCTAACTTTTGAGGGAGAGGTCGGATCCGGAAAAGACATGTTTTTTCGGGTTCCCCAACTTGTGGGGAACCTGAATATATGTATACATTTCGAAATTCAGGTCAGTTTCACATTTTGGGTTTTCATGCTTAATTGGCAATTTGCCAACAAATGCAATCTAGGCCGAGGCCTAACTTTTGAGGGAGAGGTCGGATCCGGAAAAGACATGTTTTTTCGGGTTCCCCAACCTATGGGGAACCCGAATATATGTATATATTTCGAATTTGAGGTCAGTTTCACATTTTCACTTTTCATGCTTAATTGGCAATTTGCCAACAAATGCAATCTAAGCCGAGGCATAACTTTTCAGTCAGATGTTGGATCCGGAAAAAAAAAGGTTTTTCGGATTCCCCAACCTGTGGGGAACCCGAATATATGTATATATTTCGAATTTGAGGTCAGTTTCACATTTTCACTTTTCATGCTTAATTGGCAATTTGCCAACAAATGCAATCTAGGCCGAGGCCTAACTTTTGAGGGAGAGGTCGGATCCGGAAAAAACATAGTTTTTCGGGTTCCCCAACCTGTGGGGAACCTGAATATATGTATACATTTCGAAATTCAGGTCAGTTTCACATTTTCACTTTTCATGCTTAATTGGCAATTTGCCAACAAATGCAATCTAAGCCGAGGCATAACTTTTCAGTCAGATGTTGGATCCGGAAAAAACATAGTTTTTCGGGTTCCCCAACCTGTGGGGAACCTGAATATATGTATACATTTCGAAATTCAGGTCAGTTTCACATTTTGGGTTTTCATGCTTAATTGGCTGTTTGTCAACCAATGCAATCTAGGCTGAGACCTAACTTTTGAGGGAGAGGTCGGATCCGGAAAAAACATGTTTTTTCGGGTTCCCCAACTTGTGGGGAACATGAATATATGTATACATTTCGAATTTGAGGTCAATTTCACATTTTTGCTTTTCATGCTTAATTGGCTACGCCAACAAATGCAATCTAGGCCGAGGCCTAACTTTTGAGGGAGAGGTCGGATCCGGAAAAAACATAGATTTTCGGGTTCCCCAACCTGTGGGGAACCTGAATATATGTATACATTTCGAAATTCAGGTCAGTTTCACATTTTGGGTTTTCATGCTTAATTGGCAATTTGCCAACAAATGCAATCTAGGCCGAGACCTAACTTTTGAGGGAGAGGTCGGATCCGGAAAAGACATGTTTTTTCGCGTTCCCCAACTTGTGGGGAACCTGAATATATGTATACATTTTGAATTTGAGGTCAGTTTCACATTTTCACTTTTCATGCTTAATTGGCAATTTGCCAACAAATGCAATCTAGGCCGAGGCCTAACTTTTGAGGGAGAGGTCGGATCCGGAAAAGACATGTTTTTTCGGGTTCCCCAACTTGTGGGGAACCTGAATATATGTATACATTTCGAAATTCAGGTCAGTTTCACATTTTGGGTTTTCATGCTTAATTGGCAATTTGCCAACAAATGCAATCTAGGCCGAGGCCTAACTTTTGAGGGAGAGGTCGGATCCGGAAAAGACATGTTTTTTCGGGTTCCCCAACCTATGGGGAACCCGAATATATGTATATATTTCGAATTTGAGGTCAGTTTCACATTTTCACTTTTCATGCTTAATTGGCAATTTGCCAACAAATGCAATCTAAGCCGAGGCATAACTTTTCAGTCAGATGTTGGATCCGGAAAAAACATGGTTTTTCGGATTCCCCAACCTGTGGGGAACCCGAATATATGTATATATTTCGAATTTGAGGTCAGTTTCACATTTTCACTTTTCATGCTTAATTGGCAATTTGCCAACAAATGCAATCTAGGCCGAGGCCTAACTTTTGAGGGAGAGGTCGGATCCGGAAAAAACATAGTTTTTCGGGTTCCCCAACCTGTGGGGAACCTGAATATATGTATACATTTCGAAATTCAGGTCAGTTTCACATTTTCACTTTTCATGCTTAATTGGCAATTTGCCAACAAATGCAATCTAAGCCGAGGCATAACTTTTCAGTCAGATGTTGGATCCGGAAAAAACATAGTTTTTCGGGTTCCCCAACCTGTGGGGAACCTGAATATATGTATACATTTCGAAATTCAGGTCAGTTTCACATTTTGGGTTTTCATGCTTAATTGGCTGTTTGTCAACCAATGCAATCTAGGCTGAGACCTAACTTTTGAGGGAGAGGTCGGATCCGGAAAAAACATGTTTTTTCGGGTTCCCCAACTTGTGGGGAACATGAATATATGTATACATTTCGAATTTGAGGTCAATTTCACATTTTTGCTTTTCATGCTTAATTGGCTACGCCAACAAATGCAATCTAGGCCGAGGCCTAACTTTTGAGGGAGAGGTCGGATCCGGAAAAAACATAGATTTTCGGGTTCCCCAACCTGTGGGGAACCTGAATATATGTATACATTTCGAAATTCAGGTCAGTTTCACATTTTGGGTTTTCATGCTTAATTGGCAATTTGCCAACAAATGCAATCTAGGCCGAGACCTAACTTTTGAGGGAGAGGTCGGATCCGGAAAAGACATGTTTTTTCGGGTTCCCCAACTTGTGGGGAACCTGAATATATGTATACATTTTGAATTTGAGGTCAGTTTCACATTTTCACTTTTCATGCTTAATTGGCAATTTGCCAACAAATGCAATCTAGGCCGAGGCCTAACTTTTGAGGGAGAGGTCGGATCCGGAAAAGACATGTTTTTTCGGGTTCCCCAACTTGTGGGGAACCTGAATATATGTATACATTTCGAAATTCAGGTCAGTTTCACATTTTGGGTTTTCATGCTTAATTGGCAATTTGCCAACAAATGCAATCTAGGCCGAGACCTAACTTTTGAGGGAGAGGTCGGATCCGGAAAAGACATGTTTTTTCGGGTTCCCCAACTTGTGGGGAACCTGAATATATGTATACATTTTGAATTTGAGGTCAGTTTCACATTTTCACTTTTCATGCTTAATTGGCAATTTGCCAACAAATGCAATCTAGGCCGAGGCCTAACTTTTGAGGGAGAGGTCGGATCCGGAAAAGACATGTTTTTTCGGGTTCCCCAACTTGTGGGGAACCTGAATATATGTATACATTTTGAAATTCAGGTCAGTTTCACATTTTGGGTTTTCATGCTTAATTGGCAATTTGCCAACAAATGCAATCTAGGCCGAGGCCTAACTTTTGAGGGAGAGGTCGGATCCGGAAAAGACATGTTTTTTCGGGTTCCCCAACCTATGGGGAACCCGAATATATGTATATATTTCGAATTTGAGGTCAGTTTCACATTTTCACTTTTCATGCTTAATTGGCAATTTGCCAACAAATGCAATCTAAGCCGAGGCATAACTTTTCAGTCAGATGTTGGATCCGGAAAAAACATGGTTTTTCGGATTCCCCAACCTGTGGGGAACCCGAATATATGTATATATTTCGAATTTGAGGTCAGTTTCACATTTTCACTTTTCATGCTTAATTGGCAATTTGCCAACAAATGCAATCTAGGCCGAGGCCTAACTTTTGAGGGAGAGGTCGGATCCGGAAAAAACATAGTTTTTCGGGTTCCCCAACCTGTGGGGAACCTGAATATATGTATACATTTTGAAATTCAGGTCAGTTTCACATTTTGGGTTTTCATGCTTAATTGGCTGTTTGTCAACCAATGCAATCTAGGCTGAGACCTAACTTTTGAGGGAGAGGTCGGATCCGGAAAAAACATGTTTTTTCGGGTTCCCCAACTTGTGGGGAACATGAATATATGTATACATTTCGAATTTGAGGTCAATTTCACATTTTTGCTTTTCATGCTTAATTGGCTACGCCAACAAATGCAATCTAGGCCGAGGCCTAACTTTTGAGGGAGAGGTCGGATCCGGAAAAAACATAGATTTTCGGGTTCCCCAACCTGTGGGGAACCTGAATATATGTATACATTTCGAAATTCAGGTCAGTTTCACATTTTGGGTTTTCATGCTTAATTGGCAATTTGCCAACAAATGCAATCTAGGCCGAGACCTAACTTTTGAGGGAGAGGTCGGATCCGGAAAAGACATGTTTTTTCGGGTTCCCCAACTTGTGGGGAACCTGAATATATGTATACATTTTGAATTTGAGGTCAGTTTCACATTTTCACTTTTCATGCTTAATTGGCAATTTGCCAACAAATGCAATCTAGGCCGAGGCCTAACTTTTGAGGGAGAGGTCGGATCCGGAAAAGACATGTTTTTTCGGGTTCCCCAACTTGTGGGGAACCTGAATATATGTATACATTTCGAAATTCAGGTCAGTTTCACATTTTGGGTTTTCATGCTTAATTGGCAATTTGCCAACAAATGCAATCTAGGCCGAGACCTAACTTTTGAGGGAGAGGTCGGATCCGGAAAAGACATGTTTTTTCGGGTTCCCCAACTTGTGGGGAACCTGAATATATGTATACATTTTGAATTTGAGGTCAGTTTCACATTTTCACTTTTCATGCTTAATTGGCAATTTGCCAACAAATGCAATCTAGGCCGAGGCCTAACTTTTGAGGGAGAGGTCGGATCCGGAAAAGACATGTTTTTTCGGGTTCCCCAACTTGTGGGGAACCTGAATATATGTATACATTTTGAAATTCAGGTCAGTTTCACATTTTGGGTTTTCATGCTTAATTGGCAATTTGCCAACAAATGCAATCTAGGCCGAGGCCTAACTTTTGAGGGAGAGGTCGGATCCGGAAAAGACATGTTTTTTCGGGTTCCCCAACCTATGGGGAACCCGAATATATGTATATATTTCGAATTTGAGGTCAGTTTCACATTTTCACTTTTCATGCTTAATTGGCAATTTGCCAACAAATGCAATCTAAGCCGAGGCATAACTTTTCAGTCAGATGTTGGATCCGGAAAAAACATGGTTTTTCGGATTCCCCAACCTGTGGGGAACCCGAATATATGTATATATTTCGAATTTGAGGTCAGTTTCACATTTTCACTTTTCATGCTTAATTGGCAATTTGCCAACAAATGCAATCTAGGCCGAGGCCTAACTTTTGAGGGAGAGGTCGGATCCGGAAAAAACATAGTTTTTCGGGTTCCCCAACCTGTGGGGAACCTGAATATATGTATACATTTTGAAATTCAGGTCAGTTTCACATTTTGGGTTTTCATGCTTAATTGGCTGTTTGTCAACCAATGCAATCTAGGCTGAGACCTAACTTTTGAGGGAGAGGTCGGATCCGGAAAAAACATGTTTTTTCGGGTTCCCCAACTTGTGGGGAACATGAATATATGTATACATTTCGAATTTGAGGTCAATTTCACATTTTTGCTTTTCATGCTTAATTGGCTACGCCAACAAATGCAATCTAGGCCGAGGCCTAACTTTTGAGGGAGAGGTCGGATCCGGAAAAAACATAGATTTTCGGGTTCCCCAACCTGTGGGGAACCTGAATATATGTATACATTTCGAAATTCAGGTCAGTTTCACATTTTGGGTTTTCATGCTTAATTGGCAATTTGCCAACAAATGCAATCTAGGCCGAGACCTAACTTTTGAGGGAGAGGTCGGATCCGGAAAAGACATGTTTTTTCGGGTTCCCCAACTTGTGGGGAACCTGAATATATGTATACATTTTGAATTTGAGGTCAGTTTCACATTTTCACTTTTCATGCTTAATTGGCAATTTGCCAACAAATGCAATCTAGGCCGAGGCCTAACTTTTGAGGGAGAGGTCGGATCCGGAAAAGACATGTTTTTTCGGGTTCCCCAACTTGTGGGGAACCTGAATATATGTATACATTTCGAAATTCAGGTCAGTTTCACATTTTGGGTTTTCATGCTTAATTGGCAATTTGCCAACAAATGCAATCTAGGCCGAGGCCTAACTTTTGAGGGAGAGGTCGGATCCGGAAAAGACATGTTTTTTCGGGTTCCCCAACCTGTGGGGAACCCGAATATATGTATATATTTCGAATTTGAGGTCAGTTTCACATTTTCACTTTTCATGCTTAATTGGCAATTTGCCAACAAATGCAATCTAAGCCGAGGCATAACTTTTCAGTCAGATGTTGGATCCGGAAAAAACATGGCTTTTCGGATTCCCCAACCTGTGGGGAACCCGAATATATGTATATATTTCGAATTTGAGGTCAGTTTCACATTTTCACTTTTCATGCTTAATTGGCAATTTGCCAACAAATGCAATCTAGGCCGAGGCCTAACTTTTGAGGGAGAGGTCGGATCCGGAAAAAACATAGATTTTCGGGTTCCCCAACCTGTGGGGAACCTGAATATATGTATACATTTCGAAATTCAGGTCAGTTTCACATTTTGGGTTTTCATGCTTAATTGGCAATTTGCCAACAAATGCAATCTAGGCCGAGACCTAACTTTTGAGGAAGAGGTCGGATCCGGAAAAGACATGTTTTTTCGGGTTCCCCAACCTGTGGGGAACCTGAATATATGTATACATTTCGAAATTCAGGTCAGTTTCACATTTTCACTTTTCATGCTTAATTGGCAATTTGCCAACAAATGCAATCTAAGCCGAGGCACAACTTTTCAGTCAGATGTTGGATCCGGAAAAAACATGGTTTGTCGGGTTTCCCAACCTTTGGGGAACCTGAATATATGTATACATTTCGAAATTCAGGTCAGTTTCACATTTTGGGTTTTCATGCTTAATTGGCTGTTTGTCAACCAATGCAATCTAGGCTGAGACCTAACTTTTGAGGGAGAGGTCGGATCCGGAAAAAACATGTTTTTTCGGGTTCCCCAACTTGTGGGGAACATGAATATATGTATACATTTCGAATTTGAGGTCAATTTCACATTTTTGCTTTTCATGCTTAATTGGCTACGCCAACAAATGCAATCTAGGCCGAGGCCTAACTTTTGAGGGAGAGGTCGGATCCGGAAAAAACATAGATTTTCGGGTTCCCCAACCTGTGGGGAACCTGAATATATGTATACATTTCGAAATTCAGGTCAGTTTCACATTTTGGGTTTTCATGCTTAATTGGCAATTTGCCAACAAATGCAATCTAGGCCGAGACCTAACTTTTGAGGGAGAGGTCGGATCCGGAAAAGACATGTTTTTTCGCGTTCCCCAACTTGTGGGGAACCTGAATATATGTATACATTTTGAATTTGAGGTCAGTTTCACATTTTCACTTTTCATGCTTAATTGGCAATTTGCCAACAAATGCAATCTAGGCCGAGGCCTAACTTTTGAGGGAGAGGTCGGATCCGGAAAAGACATGTTTTTTCGGGTTCCCCAACTTGTGGGGAACCTGAATATATGTATACATTTCGAAATTCAGGTCAGTTTCACATTTTGGGTTTTCATGCTTAATTGGCAATTTGCCAACAAATGCAATCTAGGCCGAGACCTAACTTTTGAGGGAGAGGTCGGATCCGGAAAAGACATGTTTTTTCGGGTTCCCCAACTTGTGGGGAACCTGAATATATGTATACATTTTGAATTTGAGGTCAGTTTCACATTTTCACTTTTCATGCTTAATTGGCAATTTGCCAACAAATGCAATCTAGGCCGAGGCCTAACTTTTGAGGGAGAGGTCGGATCCGGAAAAGACATGTTTTTTCGGGTTCCCCAACTTGTGGGGAACCTGAATATATGTATACATTTTGAAATTCAGGTCAGTTTCACATTTTGGGTTTTCATGCTTAATTGGCAATTTGCCAACAAATGCAATCTAGGCCGAGGCCTAACTTTTGAGGGAGAGGTCGGATCCGGAAAAGACATGTTTTTTCGGGTTCCCCAACCTATGGGGAACCCGAATATATGTATATATTTCGAATTTGAGGTCAGTTTCACATTTTCACTTTTCATGCTTAATTGGCAATTTGCCAACAAATGCAATCTAAGCCGAGGCATAACTTTTCAGTCAGATGTTGGATCCGGAAAAAACATGGTTTTTCGGATTCCCCAACCTGTGGGGAACCCGAATATATGTATATATTTCGAATTTGAGGTCAGTTTCACATTTTCGCTTTTCATGCTTAATTGGCAATTTGCCAACAAATGCAATCTAGGCCGAGGCCTAACTTTTGAGGGAGAGGTCGGATCCGGAAAAAACATAGTTTTTCGGGTTCCCCAACCTGTGGGGAACCTGAATATATGTATACATTTTGAAATTCAGGTCAGTTTCACATTTTGGGTTTTCATGCTTAATTGGCTGTTTGTCAACCAATGCAATCTAGGCTGAGACCTAACTTTTGAGGGAGAGGTCGGATCCGGAAAAAACATGTTTTTTCGGGTTCCCCAACTTGTGGGGAACATGAATATATGTATACATTTCGAATTTGAGGTCAATTTCACATTTTTGCTTTTCATGCTTAATTGGCTACGCCAACAAATGCAATCTAGGCCGAGGCCTAACTTTTGAGGGAGAGGTCGGATCCGGAAAAAACATAGATTTTCGGGTTCCCCAACCTGTGGGGAACCTGAATATATGTATACATTTCGAAATTCAGGTCAGTTTCACATTTTGGGTTTTCATGCTTAATTGGCAATTTGCCAACAAATGCAATCTAGGCCGAGACCTAACTTTTGAGGGAGAGGTCGGATCCGGAAAAGACATGTTTTTTCGGGTTCCCCAACTTGTGGGGAACCTGAATATATGTATACATTTTGAATTTGAGGTCAGTTTCACATTTTCACTTTTCATGCTTAATTGGCAATTTGCCAACAAATGCAATCTAGGCCGAGGCCTAACTTTTGAGGGAGAGGTCGGATCCGGAAAAGACATGTTTTTTCGGGTTCCCCAACTTGTGGGGAACCTGAATATATGTATACATTTCGAAATTCAGGTCAGTTTCACATTTTGGGTTTTCATGCTTAATTGGCAATTTGCCAACAAATGCAATCTAGGCCGAGGCCTAACTTTTGAGGGAGAGGTCGGATCCGGAAAAGACATGTTTTTTCGGGTTCCCCAACCTGTGGGGAACCCGAATATATGTATATATTTCGAATTTGAGGTCAGTTTCACATTTTCACTTTTCATGCTTAATTGGCAATTTGCCAACAAATGCAATCTAAGCCGAGGCATAACTTTTCAGTCAGATGTTGGATCCGGAAAAAACATGGTTTTTCGGATTCCCCAACCTGTGGGGAACCCGAATATATGTATATATTTCGAATTTGAGGTCAGTTTCACATTTTCACTTTTCATGCTTAATTGGCAATTTGCCAACAAATGCAATCTAGGCCGAGACCTAACTTTTGAGGAAGAGGTCGGATCCGGAAAAGACATGTTTTTTCGGGTTCCCCAACCTGTGGGGAACCTGAATATATGTATACATTTCGAAATTCAGGTCAGTTTCACATTTTCACTTTTCATGCTTAATTGGCAATTTGCCAACAAATGCAATCTAAGCCGAGGCACAACTTTTCAGTCAGATGTTGGATCCGGAAAAAACATGGTTTGTCGGGTTTCCCAACCTTTGGGGAACCTGAATATATGTATACATTTCGAAATTCAGGTCAGTTTCACATTTTGGGTTTTCATGCTTAATTGGCTGTTTGTCAACCAATGCAATCTAGGCTGAGACCTAACTTTTGAGGGAGAGGTCGGATCCGGAAAAAACATGTTTTTTCGGGTTCCCCAACTTGTGGGGAACATGAATATATGTATACATTTCGAATTTGAGGTCAATTTCACATTTTTGCTTTTCATGCTTAATTGGCAATTTGCCAACAAATGCAATCTAAGCCGAGGCACAACTTTTCAGTCAGATGTTGGATCCGGAAAAAACATGGTTTGTCGGGTTTCCCAACCTTTGGGGAACCTGAATATATGTATACATTTCGAAATTCAGGTCAGTTTCACATTTTGGGTTTTCATGCTTAATTGGCTGTTTGTCAACCAATGCAATCTAGGCTGAGACCTAACTTTTGAGGGAGAGGTCCGATCCGGAAAAAACATGTTTTTCGGGTTCCCCAACTTGTGGGGAACATGAATATATGTATACATTTCGAATTTGAGGTCAATTTCACATTTTTGCTTTTCATGCTTAATTGGCAATTTGCCAACAAATGCAATCTAGGCCGAGGCCTAACTTTTGAGGGAGAGGTCGGATCCGGAAAAGACATGTTTTTTCGGGTTCCCCAACCTGTGGGGAACCTGAATATATGTATACATTTCGAAATTCAGGTCAGTTTCACATTTTCACTTTTCATGCTTAATTGGCAATTTGCCAACAAATGCAATCTAAGCTGAGGCACAACTTTTCAGTCAGATGTTGGATCCGGAAAAAAAAAGGTTTTTCGGATTCCCCAACCTGTGGGGAACCCGAATATATGTATATATTTCGAATTTGAGGTCAGTTTCACATTTTCACTTTTCATGCTTAATTGGCAATTTGCCAACAAATGCAATCTAGGCCGAGGCCTAACTTTTGAGGGAGAGGTCGGATCCGGAAAAAACATAGTTTTTCGGGTTCCCCAACCTGTGGGGAACCTGAATATATGTATACATTTCGAAATTCAGGTCAGTTTCACATTTTCACTTTTCATGCTTAATTGGCAATTTGCCAACAAATGCAATCTAAGCCGAGGCATAACTTTTCAGTCAGATGTTGGATCCGGAAAAAACATAGTTTTTCGGGTTCCCCAACCTGTGGGGAACCTGAATATATGTATACATTTCGAAATTCAGGTCAGTTTCACATTTTGGGTTTTCATGCTTAATTGGCTGTTTGTCAACCAATGCAATCTAGGCTGAGACCTAACTTTTGAGGGAGAGGTCGGATCCGGAAAAAACATGTTTTTTCGGGTTCCCCAACTTGTGGGGAACATGAATATATGTATACATTTCGAATTTGAGGTCAATTTCACATTTTTGCTTTTCATGCTTAATTGGCTACGCCAACAAATGCAATCTAGGCCGAGGCCTAACTTTTGAGGGAGAGGTCGGATCCGGAAAAAACATAGATTTTCGGGTTCCCCAACCTGTGGGGAACCTGAATATATGTATACATTTCGAAATTCAGGTCAGTTTCACATTTTGGGTTTTCATGCTTAATTGGCAATTTGCCAACAAATGCAATCTAGGCCGAGACCTAACTTTTGAGGGAGAGGTCGGATCCGGAAAAGACATGTTTTTTCGCGTTCCCCAACTTGTGGGGAACCTGAATATATGTATACATTTTGAATTTGAGGTCAGTTTCACATTTTCACTTTTCATGCTTAATTGGCAATTTGCCAACAAATGCAATCTAGGCCGAGGCCTAACTTTTGAGGGAGAGGTCGGATCCGGAAAAGACATGTTTTTTCGGGTTCCCCAACTTGTGGGGAACCTGAATATATGTATACATTTCGAAATTCAGGTCAGTTTCACATTTTGGGTTTTCATGCTTAATTGGCAATTTGCCAACAAATGCAATCTAGGCCGAGGCCTAACTTTTGAGGGAGAGGTCGGATCCGGAAAAGACATGTTTTTTCGGGTTCCCCAACCTATGGGGAACCCGAATATATGTATATATTTCGAATTTGAGGTCAGTTTCACATTTTCACTTTTCATGCTTAATTGGCAATTTGCCAACAAATGCAATCTAAGCCGAGGCATAACTTTTCAGTCAGATGTTGGATCCGGAAAAAACATGGTTTTTCGGATTCCCCAACCTGTGGGGAACTCGAATATATGTATATATTTCGAATTTGAGGTCAGTTTCACATTTTCACTTTTCATGCTTAATTGGCAATTTGCCAACAAATGCAATCTAGGCCGAGGCCTAACTTTTGAGGGAGAGGTCGGATCCGGAAAAAACATAGTTTTTCGGGTTCCCCAACCTGTGGGGAACCTGAATATATGTATACATTTCGAAATTCAGGTCAGTTTCACATTTTCACTTTTCATGCTTAATTGGCAATTTGCCAACAAATGCAATCTAAGCCGAGGCATAACTTTTCAGTCAGATGTTGGATCCGGAAAAAACATAGTTTTTCGGGTTCCCCAACCTGTGGGGAACCTGAATATATGTATACATTTCGAAATTCAGGTCAGTTTCACATTTTGGGTTTTCATGCTTAATTGGCTGTTTGTCAACCAATGCAATCTAGGCTGAGACCTAACTTTTGAGGGAGAGGTCGGATCCGGAAAAAACATGTTTTTTCGGGTTCCCCAACTTGTGGGGAACATGAATATATGTATACATTTCGAATTTGAGGTCAATTTCACATTTTTGCTTTTCATGCTTAATTGGCTACGCCAACAAATGCAATCTAGGCCGAGGCCTAACTTTTGAGGGAGAGGTCGGATCCGGAAAAAACATAGATTTTCGGGTTCCCCAACCTGTGGGGAACCTGAATATATGTATACATTTCGAAATTCAGGTCAGTTTCACATTTTGGGTTTTCATGCTTAATTGGCAATTTGCCAACAAATGCAATCTAGGCCGAGACCTAACTTTTGAGGGAGAGGTCGGATCCGGAAAAGACATGTTTTTTCGGGTTCCCCAACTTGTGGGGAACCTGAATATATGTATACATTTTGAATTTGAGGTCAGTTTCACATTTTCACTTTTCATGCTTAATTGGCAATTTGCCAACAAATGCAATCTAGGCCGAGGCCTAACTTTTGAGGGAGAGGTCGGATCCGGAAAAGACATGTTTTTTCGGGTTCCCCAACTTGTGGGGAACCTGAATATATGTATACATTTCGAAATTCAGGTCAGTTTCACATTTTGGGTTTTCATGCTTAATTGGCAATTTGCCAACAAATGCAATCTAGGCCGAGACCTAACTTTTGAGGGAGAGGTCGGATCCGGAAAAGACATGTTTTTTCGGGTTCCCCAACTTGTGGGGAACCTGAATATATGTATACATTTTGAATTTGAGGTCAGTTTCACATTTTCACTTTTCATGCTTAATTGGCAATTTGCCAACAAATGCAATCTAGGCCGAGGCCTAACTTTTGAGGGAGAGGTCGAATCCGGAAAAGACATGTTTTTTCGGGTTCCCCAACTTGTGGGGAACCTGAATATATGTATACATTTTGAAATTCAGGTCAGTTTCACATTTTGGGTTTTCATGCTTAATTGGCAATTTGCCAACAAATGCAATCTAGGCCGAGGCCTAACTTTTGAGGGAGAGGTCGGATCCGGAAAAGACATGTTTTTTCGGGTTCCCCAACCTATGGGGAACCCGAATATATGTATATATTTCGAATTTGAGGTCAGTTTCACATTTTCACTTTTCATGCTTAATTGGCAATTTGCCAACAAATGCAATCTAAGCCGAGGCATAACTTTTCAGTCAGATGTTGGATCCGGAAAAAACATGGTTTTTCGGATTCCCCAACCTGTGGGGAACCCGAATATATGTATATATTTCGAATTTGAGGTCAGTTTCACATTTTCACTTTTCATGCTTAATTGGCAATTTGCCAACAAATGCAATCTAGGCCGAGGCCTAACTTTTGAGGGAGAGGTCGGATCCGGAAAAAACATAGTTTTTCGGGTTCCCCAACCTGTGGGGAACCTGAATATATGTATACATTTTGAAATTCAGGTCAGTTTCACATTTTGGGTTTTCATGCTTAATTGGCTGTTTGTCAACCAATGCAATCTAGGCTGAGACCTAACTTTTGAGGGAGAGGTCGGATCCGGAAAAAACATGTTTTTTCGGGTTCCCCAACTTGTGGGGAACATGAATATATGTATACATTTCGAATTTGAGGTCAATTTCACATTTTTGCTTTTCATGCTTAATTGGCTACGCCAACAAATGCAATCTAGGCCGAGGCCTAACTTTTGAGGGAGAGGTCGGATCCGGAAAAAACATAGATTTTCGGGTTCCCCAACCTGTGGGGAACCTGAATATATGTATACATTTCGAAATTCAGGTCAGTTTCACATTTTGGGTTTTCATGCTTAATTGGCAATTTGCCAACAAATGCAATCTAGGCCGAGACCTAACTTTTGAGGGAGAGGTCGGATCCGGAAAAGACATGTTTTTTCGGGTTCCCCAACTTGTGGGGAACCTGAATATATGTATACATTTTGAATTTGAGGTCAGTTTCACATTTTCACTTTTCATGCTTAATTGGCAATTTGCCAACAAATGCAATCTAGGCCGAGGCCTAACTTTTGAGGGAGAGGTCGGATCCGGAAAAGACATGTTTTTTCGGGTTCCCCAACTTGTGGGGAACCTGAATATATGTATACATTTCGAAATTCAGGTCAGTTTCACATTTTGGGTTTTCATGCTTAATTGGCAATTTGCCAACAAATGCAATCTAGGCCGAGGCCTAACTTTTGAGGGAGAGGTCGGATCCGGAAAAGACATGTTTTTTCGGGTTCCCCAACCTGTGGGGAACCCGAATATATGTATATATTTCGAATTTGAGGTCAGTTTCACATTTTCACTTTTCATGCTTAATTGGCAATTTGCCAACAAATGCAATCTAAGCCGAGGCATAACTTTTCAGTCAGATGTTGGATCCAGAAAAAACATGGTTTTTCGGATTCCCCAACCTGTGGGGAACCCGAATATATGTATATATTTCGAATTTGAGGTCAGTTTCACATTTTCACTTTTCATGCTTAATTGGCAATTTGCCAACAAATGCAATCTAGGCCGAGGCCTAACTTTTGAGGGAGAGGTCGGATCCGGAAAAAACATAGATTTTCGGGTTCCCCAACCTGTGGGGAACCTGAATATATGTATACATTTCGAAATTCAGGTCAGTTTCACATTTTGGGTTTTCATGCTTAATTGGCAATTTGCCAACAAATGCAATCTAGGCCGAGACCTAACTTTTGAGGAAGAGGTCGGATCCGGAAAAGACATGTTTTTTCGGGTTCCCCAACCTGTGGGGAACCTGAATATATGTATACATTTCGAAATTCAGGTCAGTTTCACATTTTCACTTTTCATGCTTAATTGGCAATTTGCCAACAAATGCAATCTAAGCCGAGGCACAACTTTTCAGTCAGATGTTGGATCCGGAAAAAACATGGTTTGTCGGGTTTCCCAACCTTTGGGGAACCTGAATATATGTATACATTTCGAAATTCAGGTCAGTTTCACATTTTGGGTTTTCATGCTTAATTGGCTGTTTGTCAACCAATGCAATCTAGGCTGAGACCTAACTTTTGAGGGAGAGGTCGGATCCGGAAAAAACATGTTTTTTCGGGTTCCCCAACTTGTGGGGAACATGAATATATGTATACATTTCGAATTTGAGGTCAATTTCACATTTTTGCTTTTCATGCTTAATTGGCAATTTGCCAACAAATGCAATCTAAGCCGAGGCACAACTTTTCAGTCAGATGTTGGATCCGGAAAAAACATGGTTTGTCGGGTTTCCCAACCTTTGGGGAACCTGAATATATGTATACATTTCGAAATTCAGGTCAGTTTCACATTTTGGGTTTTCATGCTTAATTGGCTGTTTGTCAACCAATGCAATCTAGGCTGAGACCTAACTTTTGAGGGAGAGGTCCGATCCGGAAAAAACATGTTTTTCGGGTTCCCCAACTTGTGGGGAACATGAATATATGTATACATTTCGAATTTGAGGTCAATTTCACATTTTTGCTTTTCATGCTTAATTGGCAATTTGCCAACAAATGCAATCTAGGCCGAGGCCTAACTTTTGAGGGAGAGGTCGGATCCGGAAAAAACATAGTTTTTCGGGTTCCCCAACCTGTGGGGAACCTGAATATATGTATACATTTCGAAATTCAGGTCAGTTTCACATTTTCACTTTTCATGCTTAATTGGCAATTTGCCAACAAATGCAATCTAAGCCGAGGCACAACTTTTCAGTCAGATGTTGGATCCGGAAAAAACATGGTTTGTCGGGTTTCCCAACCTTTGGGGAACCTGAATATATGTATACATTTCGAAATTCAGGTCAGTTTCACATTTTGGGTTTTCATGCTTAATTGGCTGTTTGTCAACCAATGCAATCTAGGCTGAGACCTAACTTTTGAGGGAGAGGTCGGATCCGGAAAAAACATGTTTTTTCGGGTTCCCCAACTTGTGGGGAACATGAATATATGTATACATTTCGAATTTGAGGTCAATTTCACATTTTTGCTTTTCATGCTTAATTGGCTACGCCAACAAATGCAATCTAGGCCGAGGCCTAACTTTTGAGGGAGAGGTCGGATCCGGAAAAAACATAGATTTTCGGGTTCCCCAACCTGTGGGGAACCTGAATATATGTATACATTTCGAAATTCAGGTCAGTTTCACATTTTGGGTTTTCATGCTTAATTGGCAATTTGCCAACAAATGCAATCTAGGCCGAGACCTAACTTTTGAGGGAGAGGTCGGATCCGGAAAAGACATGTTTTTTCGGGTTCCCCAACTTGTGGGGAACATGAATATATGTATACATTTCGAATTTGAGGTCAGTTTCACATTTTCACTTTTTATGCTTAATTGGCAATTTGCCAACAAATGCAATCTAAGCCGAGGCATAACTTTTCAGTCAGATGTTGGATCCGGAAAAAACATGGTTTTTCGGATTCCCCAACCTGTGGGGAACCCGAATATATGTATATATTTCGAATTTGAGGTCAGTTTCACATTTTCACTTTTCATGCTTAATTGGCAATTTGCCAACAAATGCAATCTAGGCCGAGGCCTAACTTTTGAGGGAGAGGTCGGATCCGGAAAAAACATAGTTTTTCGGGTTCCCCAACCTGTGGGGAACCTGAATATATGTATACATTTCGAAATTCAGGTCAGTTTCACATTTTGGGTTTTCATGCTTAATTGGCAATTTGCCAACAAATGCAATCTAGGCCGAGACCTAACTTTTGAGGGAGAGGTCGGATCCGGAAAAGACATGTTTTTTCGGGTTCCCCAACTTGTGGGGAACCTGAATATATGTATACATTTTGAATTTGAGGTCAGTTTCACATTTTCACTTTTCATGCTTAATTGGCAATTTGCCAACAAATGCAATCTAGGCCGAGGCCTAACTTTTGAGGGAGAGGTCGGATCCGGAAAAAACATAGTTTTTCGGGTTCCCCAACCTGTGGGGAACCTGAATATATGTATACATTTCGAAATTCAGGTCAGTTTCACATTTTCACTTTTCATGCTTAATTGGCAATTTGCCAACAAATGCAATCTAAGCCGAGGCACAACTTTTCAGTCAGATGTTGGATCCGGAAAAAACATGGTTTGTCGGGTTTCCCAACCTTTGGGGAACCTGAATATATGTATACATTTCGAAACTCAGGTCAGTTTCACATTTTGGGTTTTCATGCTTAATTGGCTGTTTGTCAACCAATGCAATCTAGGCTGAGACCTAACTTTTGAGGGAGAGGTCGGATCAGGAAAAAACATGTTTTTTCGGGTTCCCCAACTTGTGGGGAACATGAATATATGTATACATTTCGAATTTGAGGTCAATTTCACATTTTTGCTTTTCATGCTTAATTGGCAATTTGCCAACAAATGCAATCTAGGCCGAGGCCTAACTTTTGAGGGAGAGGTCGGATCCGGAAAAAACATAGTTTTTCGGGTTCCCCAACCTGTGGGGAACCTGAATATATGTATACATTTCGAAATTCAGGTCAGTTTCACATTTTCACTTTTCATGCTTAATTGGCAATTTGCCAACAAATGCAATCTAAGCCGAGGCATAACTTTTCAGTCAGATGTTGGATCCGAAAAAACATAGTTTTTCGGGTTCCCCAACCTGTGGGGAACCTGAATATATGTATACATTTCGAAATTCAGGTCAGTTTCACATTTTCACTTTTCATGCTTAATTGGCAATTTGCCAACAAATGCAATCTAAGCCGAGGCACAACTTTTCAGTCAGATGTTGGATCCGGAAAAAACATGGTTTGTCGGGTTTCCCAACCTTTGGGGAACCTGAATATATGTATACATTTCGAAATTCAGGTCAGTTTCACATTTTGGGTTTTCATGCTTAATTGGCTGTTTGTCAACCAATGCAATCTAGGCTGAGACCTAACTTTTGAGGGAGAGGTCGGATCCGGAAAAAACATGTTTTTTCGGGTTCCCCAACTTGTGGGGAACATGAATATATGTATACATTTCGGATTTGAGGTCAATTTCACATTTTTGCTTTTCATGCTTAATTGGCTACGCCAACAAATGCAATCTAGGCCGAGGCCTAACTTTTGAGGGAGAGGTCGGATCCGGAAAAAACATAGATTTTCAGGTTCCCCAACCTGTGGGGAACCTGAATATATGTATACATTTCTAAATTCAGGTCAGTTTCACATTTTGGGTTTTCATGCTTAATTGGCAATTTGCCAACAAATGCAATCTAGGCCGAGACCTAACTTTTGAGGGAGAGGTCGGATCCGGAAAAGACATGTTTTTTCGGGTTCCCCAACTTGTGGGGAACATGAATATATGTATACATTTCGAATTTGAGGTCAGTTTCACATTTTCACTTTTTATGCTTAATTGGCAATTTGCCAACAAATGCAATCTAAGCCGAGGCATAACTTTTCAGTCAGATGTTGGATCCGGAAAAAACATGGTTTTTTGGATTCCCCAACCTGTGGGGAACCCGAATATATGTATATATTTCGAATTTGAGGTCAGTTTCACATTTTCACTTTTCATGCTTAATTGGCAATTTGCCAACAAATGCAATCTAGGCCGAGGCCTAACTTTTGAGGGAGAGGTCGGATCCGGAAAAAACATAGTTTTTCGGGTTACCCAACCTGTGGGGAACCTGAATATATGTATACATTTCGAAATTCAGGTCAGTTTCACATTTTCACTTTTCATGCTTAATTGGCAATTTGCCAACAAATGCAATCTAAGCCGAGGCATAACTTTTCAGTCAGATGTTGGATCCGGAAAAAACATAGTTTTTCGGGTTCCCCAACCTGTGGGGAACCTGAATATATGTATACATTTCGAAATTCAGGTCAGTTTCACATTTTGGGTTTTCATGCTTAATTGGCTGTTTGTCAACCAATGCAATCTAGGCTGAGACCTAACTTTTGAGGGAGAGGTCGGATCCGGAAAAAACATGTTTTTTCGGGTTCCCCAACTTGTGGGGAACATGAATATATGTATACATTTCGAATTTGAGGTCAATTTCACATTTTTGCTTTTCATGCTTAATTGGCTACGCCAACAAATGCAATCTAGGCCGAGGCCTAACTTTTGAGGGAGAGGTCGGATCCGGAAAAAACATGGTTTTTCGGGTTTCCCAACCTTTGGGGAACCTGAATATATGTATACATTTCGAAATTCAGGTCAGTTTCACATTTTGGGTTTTCATGCTTAATTGGCTGTTTGTCAACCAATGCAATCTAAGCCGAGGCCTAACTTTTGAGGGAGAGGTCGGATCCGGAAAAAACATAGTTTTTCGGGTTCCCCAACCTGTGGGGAACTTGAATATATGTATACATTTCGAAATTCAGGTCAGTTTCACATTTTCACTTTTCATGCTTAATTGGCAATTTGCCAACAAATGCAATATAGGCCGAGGCCTAACTTTTGAGGGAGAGGTTGGATCCGGAAAAAACATGGTTTTTCGGGTTTCCCAACCTTTGGGGAACCTGAATATATGTATACATTTCGAAATTCAGGTCAGTTTCACATTTTGGGTTTTCATGCTTAATTGGCAATTTGCCAACAAATGCAATCTAGGCCGAGGCCTAACTTTTGAGGGAGAGGTCGGATCCGGAAAAGACATGTTTTTTCGGGTTCCCCAACTTGTGGGGAACCTGAATATATGTATACATTTCGAATTTGAGGTCAGTTTCACATTTTCACTTTTTATGCTTAATTGGCAATTTGCCAACAAATGCAATCTAAGCCGAGGCATAACTTTTCAGTCAGATATTGGATCCGGAAAAAACATGGTTTTTCGGATTCCCCAACCTGTGGGGAACCCGAATATATGTATATATTTCGAATTTGAGGTCAGTTTCACATTTTCACTTTTCATGCTTAATTGGCAATTTGCCAACAAATGCAATCTAGGCCGAGGCCTAACTTTTGAGGGAGAGGTCGGATCCGGAAAAAACATAGTTTTTCGGGTTCCCCAACCTGTGGGGAACCTGAATATATGTATACATTTCGAAATTCAGGTCAGTTTCACATTTTCACTTTTCATGCTTAATTGGCAATTTGCCAACAAATGCAATCTAAGCCGAGGCATAACTTTTCAGTCAGATGTTGGATCCGGAAAAAACATAGTTTTTCGGGTTCCCCAACCTGTGGGGAACCTGAATATATGTATACATTTCGAAATTCAGGTCAGTTTCACATTTTGGGTTTTCATGCTTAATTGGCTGTTTGTCAACCAATGCAATCTAGGCTGAGACCTAACTTTTGAGGGAGAGGTCGGATCCGGAAAAAACATGTTTTTTCGGGTTCCCCAACTTGTGGGGAACATGAATATATGTATACATTTCGAATTTGAGGTCAATTTCACATTTTTGCTTTTCATGCTTAATTGGCTACGCCAACAAATGCAATCTAGGCCGAGGCCTAACTTTTGAGGGAGAGGTCGGATCCGGAAAAAACATAGATTTTCGGGTTCCCCAACCTGTGGGGAACCTGAATATATGTATACATTTTGAATTTGAGGTCAGTTTCACATTTTCACTTTTCATGCTTAATTGGCAATTTGCCAACAAATGCAATCTAGGCCGAGGCCTAACTTTTGAGGGAGAGGTCGGATCCGGAAAAGACATGTTTTTTCGGGTTCCCCAACTTGTGGGGAACCTGAATATATGTATACATTTCGAAATTCAGGTCAGTTTCACATTTTGGGTTTTCATGCTTAATTGGCTGTTTGTCAACCAATGCAATCTAAGCCGAGGCCTAACTTTTGAGGGAGAGGTCGGATCCGGAAAAAACATAGTTTTTCGGGTTCCCCAACCTGTGGGGAACTTGAATATATGTATACATTTCGAAATTCAGGTCAGTTTCACATTTTCACTTTTCATGCTTAATTGGCAATTTGCCAACAAATGCAATATAGGCCGAGGCCTAACTTTTGAGGGAGAGGTTGGATCCGGAAAAAACATGGTTTTTCGGGTTTCCCAACCTTTGGGGAACCTGAATATATGTATACATTTCGAAATTCAGGTCAGTTTCACATTTTGGGTTTTCATGCTTAATTGGCTGTTTGTCAACCAATGCAATCTAAGCCGAGGCCTAACTTTTGAGGGAGAGGTCGGATCCGGAAAAAACATAGTTTTTCGGGTTCCCCAACCTGTGGGGAACTTGAATATATGTATACATTTCGAAATTCAGGTCAGTTTCACATTTTCACTTTTCATGCTTAATTGGCAATTTGCCAACAAATGCAATATAGGCCGAGGCCTAACTTTTGAGGGAGAGGTTGGATCCGGAAAAAACATGGTTTTTCGGGTTTCCCAACCTTTGGGGAACCTGAATATATGTATACATTTCGAAATTCAGGTCAGTTTCACATTTTGGGTTTTCATGCTTAATTGGCAATTTGCCAACAAATGCAATCTAGGCCGAGGCCTAACTTTTGAGGGAGAGGTCGGATCCGGAAAAGACATGTTTTTTCGGGTTCCCCAACTTGTGGGGAACCTGAATATATGTATACATTTCGAATTTGAGGTCAGTTTCACATTTTCACTTTTTATGCTTAATTGGCAATTTGCCAACAAATGCAATCTAAGCCGAGGCATAACTTTTCAGTCAGATGTTGGATCCGGAAAAAACATGGTTTTTCGGATTCCCCAACCTGTGGGGAACCCGAATATATGTATATATTTCGAATTTGAGGTCAGTTTCACATTTTCACTTTTCATGCTTAATTGGCAATTTGCCAACAAATGCAATCTAGGCCGAGGCCTAACTTTTGAGGGAGAGGTCGGATCCGGAAAAAACATAGTTTTTCGGGTTCCCCAACCTGTGGGGAACCTGAATATATGTATACATTTCGAAATTCAGGTCAGTTTCACATTTTCACTTTTCATGCTTAATTGGCAATTTGCCAACAAATGCAATCTAAGCCGAGGCATAACTTTTCAGTCAGATGTTGGATCCGGAAAAAACATAGTTTTTCGGGTTCCCCAACCTGTGGGGAACCTGAATATATGTATACATTTCGAAATTCAGGTCAGTTTCACATTTTGGGTTTTCATGCTTAATTGGCTGTTTGTCAACCAATGCAATCTAGGCTGAGACCTAACTTTTGAGGGAGAGGTCGGATCCGGAAAAGACATGTTTTTTCGGGTTCCCCAACTTGTGGGGAACCTGAATATATGTATACATTTTGAATTTGAGGTCAGTTTCACATTTTCACTTTTCATGCTTAATTGGCAATTTGCCAACAAATGCAATCTAGGCCGAGGCCTAACTTTTGAGGGAGAGGTCGGATCCGGAAAAAACATAGATTTTCGGGTTCCCCAACCTGTGGGGAACCTGAATATATGTATACATTTCGAAATTCAGGTCAGTTTCACATTTTGGGTTTTCATGCTTAATTGGCAATTTGCCAACAAATGCAATCTAGGCCGAGACCTAACTTTTGAGGGAGAGGTCGGATCCGGAAAAGACATGTTTTTTCGGGTTCCCCAACTTGTGGGGAACCTGAATATATGTATACATTTTGAATTTGAGGTCAGTTTCACATTTTCACTTTTCATGCTTAATTGGCAATTTGCCAACAAATGCAATCTAAGCCGAGGCATAACTTTTCAGTCAGATGTTGGATCCGGAAAAAACATAGTTTTTCGGGTTCCCCAACCTGTGGGGAACCTGAATATATGTATACATTTCGAAATTCAGGTCAGTTTCACATTTTGGGTTTTCATGCTTAATTGGCTGTTTGTCAACCAATGCAATCTAGGCTGAGACCTAACTTTTGAGGGAGAGGTCGGATCCGGAAAAAACATGTTTTTTCGGGTTCCCCAACTTGTGGGGAACATGAATATATGTATACATTTCGAATTTGAGGTCAATTTCACATTTTTGCTTTTCATGCTTAATTGGCTACGCCAACAAATGCAATCTAGGCCGAGGCCTAACTTTTGAGGGAGAGGTCGGATCCGGAAAAAACATAGATTTTCGGGTTCCCCAACCTGTGGGGAACCTGAATATATGTATACATTTCGAAATTCAGGTCAGTTTCACATTTTGGGTTTTCATGCTTAATTGGCAATTTGCCAACAAATGCAATCTAGGCCGAGACCTAACTTTTGAGGGAGAGGTCGGATCCGGAAAAGACATGTTTTTTCGGGTTCCCCAACTTGTGGGGAACCTGAATATATGTATACATTTTGAATTTGAGGTCAGTTTCACATTTTCACTTTTCATGCTTAATTGGCAATTTGCCAACAAATGCAATCTAGGCCGAGGCCTAACTTTTGAGGGAGAGGTCGGATCCGGAAAAGACATAGTTTTTCGGGTTCCCCAACCTGTGGGGAACTTGAATATATGTATACATTTCGAAATTCAGGTCAGTTTCACATTTTCACTTTTCATGCTTAATTGGCAATTTGCCAACAAATGCAATATAGGCCGAGGCCTAACTTTTGAGGGAGAGGTTGGATCCGGAAAAAACATGGTTTTTCGGGTTTCCCAACCTTTGGGGAACCTGAATATATGTATACATTTCGAAATTCAGGTCAGTTTCACATTTTGGGTTTTCATGCTTAATTGGCAATTTGCCAACAAATGCAATCTAGGCCGAGGCCTAACTTTTGAGGGAGAGGTCGGATCCAGAAAAAACATAGTTTTTCGGGTTCCCCAACCTGTGGGGAACCTGAATATATGTATACATTTCGAAATTCAGGTCAGTTTCACATTTTGGGTTTTCATGCTTAATTGGCTGTTTGTCAACCAATGCAATCTAGGCTGAGACCTAACTTTTGAGGGAGAGGTCGGATCCGGAAAAAACATGTTTTTTCGGGTTCCCC